>CAVNYN010282090.1:0-41355 GCA_963692815.1 Nyctanthes arbor-tristis
GGAGGTAAATGGGAAAGACATCTACCATTGCTAGAATTTGCCTATAACAATAGTTATCAGGCAACTATCGGCATGGCTCTGTATGAAGCTTTGTATGGTCGACATTGTCGTTCTCCAATTTACTGGGATGAGGTTGGTGAGAGAAAGTTGTTGGGACTAGATTTAGTTCAGAAAACGGTTAAGAACGTTGACAAAATCAAAATGAGAATCAAGGCAGCTCAAGGTCGATAAAAGAGTTATACAGATAAGAAAAGAAAAGATATTGAATATCAAGTCGGAGATAAAGGGTTTCTTAAAGTGGCTCCTATAAAGGGTGTTTTGCGATTTGGGAAAAAGGGAAAGTTGAGACCTAGATTCATTGGGCCTTACGAAATACTGGAGAAAGTTGGAAATGTGACGTATCGATTGGCTCTGCTACCAGAGTTATCTGCAGTACATAGTGTGTTCCATGCCTCTATGCTTAAGAGATATATCCACGACCCCAGCCACGTAATCAGTACCTAGTCAGTGGATTTGATAACAGATTTGACTTATGATGAGATGTCAGTTTGTATTTTAGAAAGAAAGCTACAAACTGTCAAGAGACGAGAGATTCCTTTTGTCAAAATCCAGTGGGATAAACATGGGGTAGAAGAGGCTACTTGGTAAAAAGAAGAAGATATACTAGCCAAATATCCTGACATCATAGACGTAGTAAGTTAAGTTTGGAGGACAAAATTTTCTTTAAGAGAGTAAGATTGTAGCGACTAAAAAAATTTTCAAGAAAATTTTTAAATGCGTTTTATAAAACCGCTATAGTCCTTCGGTAAACAATTTTATACTCATAACCGTTTAGCTTAAGTGTCCAATACAAGGTCCCAATTAATTCTTAGTCCAATAACTTATCCATTTAACTCTTCACTTCAAGCCCAATTCTTAATTATTTTAAGATTCAGCCCATTTAAAGTTAAGCCTAATATATCGAGTCTGTCCCATTTTTTTAAACTCGTCTTAAGGCCAATCATATTTTAACTCACAGGCCCAAATTTCACGACGCTCTTCCGATCTAGCCTAAGAAAATTTAACCCTACCTAAACTTTGAATGTACATTGAATTCCATTAGACTTGGGCTAATTGATTCTAGCTTAACTCCAATCACAACTAGACTACTCCCTTATCCCCATAAACAGATGATCTTCTATGACAAAAAGAAGTCCTGAGCAGGTCTTCTCCTACCTCTCTCTCTCAATTTCACTCACGTAGGGACTCATCTCCCTTTTAGGACTACATATACATCTAAATACATACACAAAAATTCACACACCCAGTAAGGCATACATCCACGCCAGAAATTTACATTCTGCAAATTCCATTCAAAGGTATACATACAATACATACACAAACACGGACACACGCACACATGACCAGTCTTGGCTGCCCCATCTCCAAGCCAATGTTGACCCAAACACCTTGCTGCGGCTGTACACCGCCGCGACTCCTACCGCCAGACGCCGGTCCCCCGGTCGGCACCACCTTCTAACCCGGAAACCCTCTGTAAATCCACCCTTCAGTCCCAAACAGGAACCCAAATTTAACACCTCGACATACCCCAGTCGAGCCCAAGTCCCAAGCATCGACCGAACCTCCACTTTCCATTTCAGTCTCTGCTCCCTCGAAACTTTGAGCCACTTCGAACCCCCGATGCGAACCATACTCCTCGGCCGCGAATGCCTCCTGTCGCTCAACCCACCACCAAATCAAGCCTCTATTGCTCCACGCGAGCACCCAAGTCGCGGCCTTGTCCTCGAACCTCGACCCAAACGCCACAAACGCGAGCCCAATCGAGCCTCCACCCTCTGTTAAACTCGCTGCCTCTCGAACCTTTGAGCCTCGGTCAACCAAGGCCTCACACCGCAACCCCCTTAAGCCTCATCGCGTCCCATACCCGAGCGCCCAAGTTTCAAACCCTCGAACACCTTGCCCACACCAATCACCACACCACACCCGAGCCTCGCCCAAACACATCGAACCTCTCTTGAGCCTCCTCGTCCCTCGACCGAACCCAGACCCCATCTGTCTCTATCTCTCTCTGGTTCTTGTTCCACACGAATTGAGATATTGGGGATTGAGATAAAATGAATTCAATTTTGCACCTCAGGTCCCCACGTTTTGATCTGTGTCAAGATAGCCCATAGAGTCTGTTTGATGTTTTAATTAGTCTCAAATCTTTCATTTCAGCAGACGTCGGTCCCTCGATTTTTAAAGAAATCTGAGTTGGCCAAAAATCTTTAGGTCCAGTCAATTTTAATTCTTTGAGTTTTGAAATACTCCATTTCAGTCCCTAAAGTCCCAGTTTAACCATTTTAATTCCTTAGTTTTGAAATACTCTATTCTAGTACCAAATGTTTTGAAAAGATATATTCTCCTCCAAAACTTTTATAATTTCACATTTAAATTCATACTTTTATTTAATTTTAAAATTTCTAACTTAAACTATTAATTTTTGTAGATGAGGGGTGAGTGTAATTAATCAATTTTAAAACTTCTACTCAAACTTGAAAAAGCTCATTTGAGGTAGGTTCTTTCATTTAGAAAAGCTATTTATTAAAACTTGCGCATTTTTGTTTAACTTATATGGTAATTATGTGCATCAAACTGTGATTATGAGAAGTATGAGATATACATGAGATTATTTATGAAGAATGAGAATATTTGCTAGCATGAGAACTTGCATATTAAATGCATGAGAACGTGCATCTTGAATGTACGACTTTATCTGATATCTGAGATCCTACTTTTTTTTAGAGAACTTATTTGTATGTTTATATGTGCTATTGCTGTCTAAGTTGACCATTATACGTGCTGAACCTACTGAGTATTTCTATTAAATACTCACCCCTTTCATAATTTGATAATTTTCAAATTCTGGAGCTGGTGGTGCGTATGATGGTGGATATTGATTATTGAACCGTCTTTTATTAATTTCAGCACTATTTAAGATTTTATTATTAAGACTTTATTACATTTGATTTGGGAATATTTTTTTTGTAAAGAACAAATTTTCTTATTTATTGAAATAAGAATTTTCGCACTTTACCATTAGTTTCAAGCGGCCAGACTGTTTGAAAGTTTGTTAGAAAAGATTTAACTAACATTTCGGGTATTCAGAACTCGGGGCGTTACGAGGATCACAGGAACAGGCCACTAGTAGCAAAGCATGAAGGAAAAGAATAGCTTGACAAAGGCACTATGGTTCATATGAAGTTACGGAGACACCCCTTCATTTATAGAAAGAGTCTACGGGAGCGCCTGTAGAAGGGTAAAAGAATATAGTAATTAGGTTAACCGTTAACGTCGCGGTGGAAGTTCACGGGAATAGGCAAAGTTGTTGAATTCCACAAAGATAAGTTGGAAAGTCCATCAGTATCTCGAGATCAACGCAAAATACCAGGGCCACGTGATTAAGTTGGAGTTTAATTAATTATATAAATTAATTATGCCATACTAAGTTTATAAATTAATTAATTAAGTCAATTAGCAATATCTAATATCATGGTTCGAACAAATACTACTGTTGTTAAGTTTCTCAAGTTTCAGGCAAAAGATCATGAGTACAAACCACACCTTTTCCTCCCCTATATCTGCAATGTATCAAAAAACAATATCTAATGTCGCCGCTTATTGAGTGAACACCATAAGTCCAATTTGCCCAAGAAATGAACTATCCTCTCTCCATCTATGATAAAAGGATATTCACATATTCAATTTTTATCTGTATCAAATTATATTCCCTTTTTTACTTAACTTTTTAGTTTTCAAAAACACCTTTATTTATTAATCATGGTAATCAACAATTAAAAAAAATCTAAAGTTAAATATTAAATAAACTAAAAGGGATATTAGGAAATATATTCTTAAATTGTACATTTTCAACAAATTAATTACGTTTTTTAATCTATGTGAAAAATGAAAGAGGAATATCATTATGGAATGGAGGAAGTATTCAACAGGCATGTTGATTGCTGGTGCAAAGAATAGAGAAAATGGAGGTCAAAGGTTATAGTCATGTTAGGAAAATGGAGTTATTGGAAGTTACATCTATCATTTGGAAACCGTCAAAAGGTTGCCAACCATCGAACTCAATATATAAAACAACAAAGAGAAGATTTAGATATTTCCAATATCAAAATTCTCAATCACAGGACATGTAGCTTTACTTTCTTTTAACCGTTCAACATCTTTCAATTGCTTGTAACTTTAGGCCTGTATACCGCTTGAAGGCGAATTCAACCTAATTAAGTCCATATATACATCTCAATAATTACACCTTTCTTAGGACTTTCTCATGAGAGTAAGAGCATCTCTAATGTATAGTCATAATCATGGAATAAATTGACAATTAGCAAAAAAGTACTTTATTTGGGACAATAAATACTTGACATTGTCATCGAGAATGACATTCTCGATGACAATGTCAATTACTAATTTATCCAATCAAAAAATTTCTCTCTCTCTTTCTTTTTTTCAAAATTTCTAATAATAACTTGACAAATATATAATGTTGACACTGTTATATTGGAGAATTGTTTGAATATAATGTCAATATTCTTTGTCACATATACACCTAAGACATTTCACTTTGACTTTACATTAAAGATGCTCTAAGGGTAGGCCATAGGCGTTGGGTGGTTCGGGTTATTTTTTAGGCCAAACCGAAACGTCATGGTTGGTTTGAGGAATTTCCAAAACAAAACTGGCCGAACTCAGTCGATTTCGGGTTTTGCGACTAATTTCTCGGCTTTTTTCTCAGTTTTTTTATGGTTTCTGCGGGTTTGGTCAGTTTTTTTGAGGTTTGTGGTCGAACTGTCAATTTTTTCTTTAACTGCTTTTGACAACTCAAACCATCCGAAACCTGGTTTGGCGGTTTCAATTTGGTTTAATTGTTAAAATGCCCACCTCTACTTGAGAGGTTTCTGTTCCTTAAACAATAGTCTAACCCCATATTCTTTGCCGCGACGAACATAGCATGAATAGGATGTAAAAGGACTGTATACAAAAATTTGTATACATGTATAATTCGTGTCCCAACATTTCATTAATTTAACAAGTGGTTGGATAACGTCATATGGGTGGTTTGATTATTATATATTCGAACCATCCTACTAAAATCGATTTTGTTCACATGGGGTCAGACCTCATATCTCAATATAAGGTCCGCGTACATGGCAAATGGCCTACAATTTCTTTAGCAATTCAATAATCTATACATTAATTAAGAGAACTAACTCTCAGCGCATTTTGTACTACGATTTTTCCCAGCCTTTTTTATTTTATAAATCTTGCGGTAATTTTTTTTAAACAAAATCTTTTTGCAAAGAGGAACTCAAAGAATATTTGAACATGGGACAATTGAGTTTAGCATCCAAGTGTTAACCACTTTGCCCATTTTTTCTTTTTATAGGCTTTTTCACTAATAAATTAAAATATTAAATCTAAAAGATGAATTCCAAAACAAACCCTAATCACTCTCAATTCATTCATTTACCATATCTCCTCCCCGAGTGTGTTGGTGGGTTTTATGTTATTTGAATTTTTTTATGCATTTATATTATTTTTTATTTTTTTTGTTTTATTAAGATTTTTAAAAATTTGACAGTAATGGATATTTTTACCTATCCGACCCGAACCACTCTACCGCGTACCCAATTCAAATGGGTACCGGGCAACTATGGAGTGGAGTTGGTAGAGACAAGGCGGGGCATAAGGGTAGCGTCTCTGACCAGAACGTGTCCTTTCCTATTCTTACTATTAGGACTCCTTCCATTTTCAAATAATTAAAATGTGACGTCTATCCTTTTCATCCCCCTCCAATTTTTTGATTAATTAGATTTGAAAATTTTATTTCGTTATTGTGAGAGAAACGCCGATTTTTTCCGCAAACACTTCTATATCTGACATTACTTTAATTGAACTGTATGATACATATGTAAATTTAGATTCAGTGTAAATTGGAATGTCATGAATTGGTAATGACTTAATAAGTTAAATATAAATTATAATATATTTTTCTATTTGAATTCTCATTAAATTTCATATTTTCAAAATCTCCACATAGAATGTACTCTACTACAAATATTTGTAATACTCATAATATGTTATCCGACTTATATTTTGTCTTTCATGATCTATTATTCAGGTTGGAGCTCTTATATTTTTTGGCTAACTTTAAATATATAGATCACAAATTTAAATTTGATAATATTGTACATTTGTCGTTTAAACTTACACTTTCAGATGTATTGAGTGAATGTAATAGATTTTTCCCAATATTGTATATGTATATGAGATTAGATGTAAGAATATAGATTGTCTTTTGAATGATGTTGAATTATTATTAATTCAAATAACAAAAGTACAAAACCCTGACCCCTGAAACCCTGCGTGCTTGCAATCCTAATTAAATGAATAATTAACTTTTCTTTTTAGATCTTAATTTGCACCCCACCCCCACTCTCAAATCCCACTCCACCTAGACATTTTAAACCGCCCTTCCACCCTACTATTTTATATTTTAAAATCTTATTGTTAACATTTATTTTATCTCTTTGTATGCAGAAGACACTTAAAGTGGGTCGCTTGTGAATACTAAAAAATAAAAAATGGGATGTGTGTGTGTGTCACGTGTATATTTGGAGTCATAAAGAGTAAATAATGGCTAACCATTTACGTTATATATGATTTATGATATATGCTTTCTATTACCAATCACAAATTAATGTTGTGTCTAATAAGATTTTGAATAAATGATTGATAGAAATTTTAAATTCCCAAATATACATGATGCTCTCAAATACAAATGTTGAATATGAGCCTAAAAACCTGAAACGCAAGCCTGCTGAATTAAACCCTTACAGTGAGCCTAGAAGGTTGTTATCCGCAATTTTACTAAATGCTTGGTCATAGTTAATAGTTCCAACGGGTGTGTAATGTTCATATTGTATGTCCTCAGTGGAAAACTCCGGATGGTAGGCCTCATCCAACAATTGAGACATGCCAAAGATGAGCAATTGTAACAATTGAAGTCTAGAAATTGTAAACTTATGAATGTTAGATTTCCCTTCACTTTAAATGCAGGAAACAGATAAATTAATTTCAGAAAAATATATCCTTTCTATAAAATTCTAACAAAATTTCGACAAAATGTCCGCTATAAATTGGACTAAGCTAACTTGTAGAGGGACACCACATTAACCCAAATGAAAAAACAGAAAAAACAAAAAAACACCATAAACAAAACTCATCCAACACTTCAACAACTACAGACTTAACTGCAAACTCAACTCAATAACGCCAAAAAAAAAAAAAAGAAAAAGAAAAAAGAACTACAACTTCAACCATGATTTGCTGCGAACTCCCATGCCTATAGTGAGATATAGCCCTATTGAAGTGCGTCATAAATTCATTCAAAGTACACCTGTTATGAACATATCCCTTAAGGAAAGAGTAATTATTGACATCCCAGCTGCAAAAACATGTTTCACATGTTGAATTTCATACATGTTGCTCACCCACTCATTATCCCTCAACTCAGTTGCTCTCATGAACTCTGTCCAACTCATTTCAAACTCAGTAGGCAACTCTGAATCCTTGATAAGGCCAAGTAGTATGTGATAATACTCCTTGTACAACAGTACACTCAACCTTTCAGAAAACTTGTTCAATATGTGTCCCCGGAAACACCTGAGAGACGGCAAGGCTGATGGCTGCATCTTGGTCACTAATAACAAGTGATGGTTACTAAAAACTTAGAAAACAGCCAAACAAATGATTCACTGTTTTCTTTTCTCAGTAACCCACATGCAAATAGAACAATTTGTTGAAACACGACCGCGTCACCGAAATAGGCATACGCATTTCTCCAACCTTCAATCCTCACATCTAGATCATATGCAAAATAGAAGTTCTCATTCCTGTGCTTCTCTGTCTCATAATCGTTTGATTAGTGTTTCTGCATCGTGCCTAAGTTCTCTACGAATATCTCTCCCATGGTTTCTAATATCCCTCTCAATTTTACAAAGATTAAGAAAAGTTTAATTAATAGAGTTGGAAAAGTAAATTTTAAAAATATTTTCCTAATATATCCTTTCATTTATTTACTTATTATTTCAATAGCATTATTTCATCGATAATGTTGTATCATTAAAGAAAAATATATATAACAAAAATTAAAATTTCAACTATGTTTCAATAAAAAAAAGTGATCAGTAATTTAGGACTGATGAAACAATCAATACGACTTCAAATGTACTAGGACCCGGATATTAACAACCACATGAATCGTATTACCTTATCTCCTTATCTACAAAAGCTCACAAATGAGAACCCCAGAATAACGATCTATGCATCCAAGATTCCCTTAACAACACCACCCCCAACCCACCACCAAAAAGCACACACAAAAACACACACTACATTTGTATATATGTTAGAAACTTGTCTAGGCCGGCACCACCGAATTCTTAAATTACGGCAGAGGGTGGCCGACGCCATGAAGTAGATTTTTATAGGATTTTCAATCCATGTGGTGAATAGCGCTACGTACGTAGAAGTTGTTTGTATTGAGGTCGAAACTATAAATAATCTACTTTTACATAATTAATAGGTTTCCATAAAATTTCACAGAACATAGGAGAGCCATATGACATGATTGTAAATATTGATTTAAAAGTAATGTGATATGATGGGATGTATGTGAAAACAACATTTTATCAGTTGTGATTGTGTAAAAATTTGTGTAATTAATGTAAGAAATGTGAAAAATAACTTTTTATCGGATGCATAGCTAATTGCCAATGAAAGTTAGAAAAAGATTATCCAAAAATTAATTTCATGCTATGAGTCCCTTTTCAAAATATTTTGAAGGTTTTGCAACAAAAACTTCCATCCATTGTACCGTATATGAATGAAGGCCACGTGTATTAGAAATACATCTAGTGCTCATGAGATACACATGATGTATATCTGTATACGTTACACGAGGTTAGAGGTTTTGCCATAAAACCTACGGGAGGTTTTAGAAAATTTTCCCTCATGCCACAACTATTTTCAAATATAGCTAAATTTTCAATAAAAGGAAAAAATTAATATGACTGGAGATAGCTAATTAATTATCAGAAGAGTAATTAAATATGTGCCAATTAGTTTTTTTTTCTTTTATTCTTTTGGAAGCTATTCTAACACAAAAAACCAAGTTTAGGGTTTTATTCCATCAAAAGAACATATACGTGAGAAGAGGACCAAAGCAAAACCTCTTCAACAAAACAATGACAAGAATTAACAAACCTCTTAAGCAGATATCAGTGACTAATACAATCATACGTTGGCCTTTTACAACCTATCAAGCCCAAAAATATACCTCGTAACATACTATGTGAATTACAATAATATAAAAAGAAAGCCTTTTTCCATCTTTTTATACTCATACTGAACGCCAAAATAATCTACCGCCATGTTAGCCCTTAATACATGCACAAACATAACTGTCAGGAGTTCCTCAAAATGCCAAATTTGAGCCAAAGTAAATGTAATTTTCCAAGCAGTGGTAGAATCCCTCTTCAATTCACAAAATCGACCAGCAGCCAAAATGATTAACATGATTAACTGTACATGTCAATTAAGTTTTGTAATCAATAGTTTTTAGATAAACAGAATAATTAGCTGTTCTGAAATTTGAAAATTATTATTATTATTATTATTATTATTATTATTATTATTATTATTATTATTATTATTAAGATACATACATGCATGGTGCCGGGGACACCTAACACTTTGTTTGTGAATTCAGTTCACTTGGTTAGTTAAGTTATCTTATCCCCATCAAATATTATTCTCCCAGTCTGGAGACTGATATTTCCATTTTTGTCTTTTTAAGGATTCCCTGCAATCTGCGTTGCCTTTTTTGGGTATAAAATATAGTGCAAATGGTGTCGATCACGTATCCTTAAAAAGGAAAACTCTAGGAAACGGAGAACATCGCGTTAGCCCTACTGTTAATGCCTTCATTCTCTGGTTTTCACCTTAAAAACATCCTTTACAAACCTGCACCAGCAAAAAACCTATTTCCTAGTACTATTTTTAAGCACAATTATCATGCTAGAAACTTCTGCATGGTCGCACCGCAGATCGAGAGTTCTCTAAATTATGGCGAAGGGATGATACAAAATAGAGTGATGACTGAAACAGCGTCTGCAGAAGACGGAAATCATGGGAAGATTTTTATGTCTGATGTGATTGTGAAGAAGAAGAATGTGCTTTGGGTTAGAAAGTGGAATGTTTGGGATGTCACCTCTTTAGTGTCAATAGTTTTTGCACATTTTCTCTGCCTTTTTGCCCCGTCACATTTAGTTGGAGTGCTTTGTGGACCGCATTTAGTTCGTACATAATAACTGGTTTGTTCGGCACCACTCTTTGTTACCATAGGCTTCTTTCTCACAAGAGTTTCAAACTTCCCAAATGGCTCGAGTACCTTTTCGCCTATTGTGGCGTTCTTGGAGGTCAGGTGAGCATCTTAATTTTGGCTACGTTTTTATTAGCCACTTCAACTATATATATGTCTCAAATGACATATTGACTGTATCCACAGTTAATATTCATCATGTTCAAATATTGTTAATTACGAGTACAAATTTTGTTTTAGTTACTACTTGATGACTAAATGGATATTGATGTGTTTTCAGAGAGAGCCAATTTTTTGGGTGAGCACGCGCAGATGCCATCGTCAATTTTGTTATTCAGAGAGACATCCACATAGCCCAACTGGAGGATTTTGGTTTAGTCACATAACGTGGATCCTTAACAATAACTCTAGAACCAAAAAGGTAGTACTATGCCATGTCTGCCTCTTTTCAAATAGCTGCATAATCAGTTTCTTAATTATTAATCATACAACTTTTATTACAACCGTCTACAAAAGATAGTTATATATTTCATTTTCGAATTGCCAAAATATAGTTATATAGACTACTTTTCTTTTAAAATGGAGTTGAAATATTCCATCCGTCTCACTAGTTAAGATAGGACTAATCCTATTTTCACTAAAATTAAGGAAAATCCTATTAATGTTGTTTAAAATGTACTACCTCCGTCCCATACAGATAGGACGATAGGTAATTTTATTTAGATTAATAAACGGTAGATAAGTTTGTTGGATCATTAATTTTGCAGGTGCCTAATTAATGATGTGAGAATAACTATCAATATAAATTTATTGAGTACAAATTTGGATCATTATATACAATGTGAATGGCCTTAAATTATAAGAATTGAAATTGATAGAATGTTTTTCCTAAAATTTGTGTGTACTAAGATAGATTAAAATTTTCAATTAAATAGGGGTGAACATAGAAACAAAAAATTAAACACATGCTTGAGATAGCAACTAGACTATCTTTTTAGGATGGAGGTAGTAAAATTTAAAACATTTTACCAATATACCCTTTACTTTCATATTTATTTCACTTTAAAAGTTTTATTTTTTGTTTTTTGGTAACTATGTGAAAAATGAATATAAGTCTATCTTAGTGGGACGAAATGAGTTTTACTTTTTCTTATATACCCCTATCTGGTATGTTTGTTATCAATAAAATAGAATTATAAAACTAAAATAATTAATTTTTGAGATGATATAATAAAAAAAATGATCTTAAATTTTCTTTTCTAATATTATTAAATGAACTTTTCTTTAATTTTTCTTTAATTTCTAATATGATTATGATGCAACGGAGATAGTACAAGATTCCTTTGTAAGTTCTATACAACATAACTCAATAGAATTCAAATAAGTACGAAAATGAAATTTTATAAAAGATGCAAATAATAATAAATACGCATGACGAAAAATTTTAGATAAAAATTGTAATCAGAAGAGTAATAATGTTATGGTTTCATATTAGTTCACCAATTAACAATTGTCCTAAAAAATCTTAACTTCAAACAAGCTAAATACCTTAACTGATAATTTTAACCCCTTGTTAATATACAGCTTGTGAACTAATAAGAAAGTTTATCATTGCATACAAATTTTGTTTTGCTCACTAGTTTTGACGCATTATTATAGGGCCTCAATCCTTTCTCCACTCTTATGTTAATTACTTAGTTTGTCTAATCTATAATGACATTTTATATCTAAATATTTTTTTCTTTTGAATTATCCCAAATATATAGTCATGTTTTTAATTCAAAGAGTTACTTTCTTTTTAATTGAAATAGTCTTATTTAATATATTTAGTGATAACTATTATTATCTTTGATTAGACAAGAGAATATTAGAAAAATCATGTGAAAATTTGATTTTCCAAAAAGTTTTATTAATCCTTGTGGAAAAAAAAAAAGGAAGAAAAAATAGGACTATTCTTTTGACAAAAAAGGACTATTTAATTAGGACATAGGGAGTATTTTATCAGAGTATCTCCAAAAATCTATATATACAAGCATCTTTCATAAAATGGTGACTATATTTAAATTTAAAAAGTTAAACTTTTTAAACCCTCCAATAAACTCTCTATTATTAATTCTCTATTTTCCTTTCATCTAAAAAAAAGAATTAATTGGTTTCCTTATTTTATTAATATCAATAATTGATAAAATAAAAAATAATTTGTAATATCTTTGTTTTATAAAACAGACTTGTATTTTAATAATGTAGGTCTCACTTTCCTTTTAAATTGTAGTTGAAATCTAAATTTTCTTATAGAGTAATGCTATATAGCATTAATACTAATCCATGGGCTCCAATTTAATGTACATAATAATTATCAACAAAAAAATTACTAAAGTGAAATAATTAATAAATAAAAATGTATGTTAGAAAATTACTCTTAAATTTACTTTTCATAATATTAATAAATAATTGAAACTTTTGTTTTTGAGATGGAGGGATCTAATTTAGGGTGCATTGCATTTGGAGTTCGTTAAGGGATTAATTTGGGTATGTATAGAGATGGGATAATTTCTTAATGAGTTTTTGTTAAATCAAAGTGTTTTTAAGAGTCGTGCTATTTGTAGAGAAATTTTTTACAAATTAGGGTAAATTCACCATATAATGAAATCACCAATAAATCTATTTTTATATACTCCCTCTGTCCTACAAAAATAGGTCCAATTTCTATTTTTATTTGTCACAAAATCATAGTCTATTTATATAAACGGGGTTGAACAATTAATTTTTTTCCAAATATGCCTTTAGTTCAACTACTAATAAATTTGTAATACATTAATAACTATATTGACTAAATAAAAAGTGATTCAATATTGAATAAGAGTGGATGAGAGAAGTAAGTATAAATTTTGTATTTTCAACAACATTAATTTACATTTTTTAATCTATGCGAAAGATTGATATGAGTCTATTTTTATGGGACGGAAGGAGTATAACTTTCAACTGAATTTTTATATACATGCATGCGGCCATGTGATGGTCTTTGATTTGAAATTGATGTGATGCGTAGCAAAATAAGATTCTACAAAGTATCCATTGCGTATTTCAAATTAAAGTCAACTAACCTTGGAATTAAGAGGCAGATTGGAAGCTCGAGCAATGTGGAAGATTTGGAGAAGCAAGCCTATTACAAATTTCTGGAGAGCACTTACTTACTCCACGCTTTTGGATTTGCAGCGATTTTATACGCACTTGGAGGATTTCCACACTTCGTTTGGGGATTTGTAAGTGCAATTAATTATTATGTACTTAGTATCATTCTTTATTTGTTATCTAATTAATAGTTCATGGTATGGAAATCAGTAAGGTTTCAAATGAAAATTAAGTTTCAAAAAAATAATACTATGTCGTATCAGTAGTTTTTGGCATCAATCTAAGTGGCAACCAATGTGATATTAAATAATAAGTGGAATTAAATAGTTGAACAAAGAACCCTAAAGTTTCGGCAAGCAAAAAGGCATATTTCAATGTAAAGTTTTATGCATGCCCTAGAGAAGTCAAAGGCCGTAGTCGGTGCCAGTCCCTTCCTCAGAAGTTTATATTAAGAGTACTTTTCTTATCAGCGTTCCAAGTCATACTTTGACGAAAGCATTCCTAATTTGTTGTCCCCTTGTTTAAGGAGTACTGGTGCCTTTCTCAGTGGAAGATCAGAAAAGACTTCTCTTCCACTTTGATATGGTGTCAAGCACTACTAGTGCTAAATAACATTACTCGTTTCAAAAACCTCGTGTCGTTCTCCCATGCACACTACATGGGAAAACCCACATGTGAATTTAAAGACCCAAATAATTTAGTAATCAAGAAAATTACATTAAGGCGTGTTTGTTATTGCAGGCTGTGAGATCAGTGTGGAATTTCCACATCACTTGTTTGGTGAATTCAGTGGGTCATATTTGGGGAACAAAGGCGTGGAATACGAGCGATAATTCAAGAAATAATTGGTATTATTTATTCTACGTTTTAAAATATCTTTTTTAAGATTCAACAAATTAATGATATCTTGAATATTTTGAAGGCTCACGGGTTTGCTTGCATTTGGAGATGGTTGGCACAATAACCACCATGCTTTCGACTATTCAGCTAGACAAGGATTAGAATGGTGGCAAATTGATATCACTTGGTACGTTATCAGATTTCTTGAAATTATTGGAGTAGCCACTGACGTGAAGCTACCAACACCTACCCAAAAGGAGAGGATGTCGTTCAACAAAGTTTGATGATTGGTGGGAACTGGGACTCAAAAATGGACATAAAAAATGTATGATAAAAATAGTATATAAAAACATATCCATAAGAGTTTTGAATTTTTAGTTAAGTAGAAATACAAAATTCGCAGTAGCTGTTGTTTGCTTTAACAAAAATGAAGGTATTCAAGAAAAAAAAAAATGAATTTCTACCAATCACTTGAAACGAAAATAAAGTAAAACTACTTGTTTTTTAAGTAAAATTACAAATCTGCATTGTAGTAATACAAATACCATATATATCCTATTGAAGTACAATGCCGTAAATCAACATTACAAACCCTCTAAGGGGAAAATCAGCAATGCAAACCCTCGTATAGGGGAATACATTACAAATAAATTTGCAAAAAATACTCCATAAAGAGGAATCAAAATTGAGACCCCAATACTTAAGTCTAGCCCCCTAATCATAACGGTTAGGTGTTGTGTCAATCTTAAATACTCGTAAGTGCATGAATCAATTGGAATATAAGGAGGTCGATCCCCTGAGAAATGCAAAGATGACTATCAAAGTATATAAACTAGCCTTCCTTAGTTTACTTCTAGCTAGTTGAGAAAAAAATGAGTTTGTTTGATTAAAACTAGTAACAAAAGGAATAAGCTTTAATGATTTTTTGTTTAATGAAAAGAGAATTACTAAGGTTTTCGAATCTACCACATTCGACAACATATTAGCTAGGTATTTATTAATTCCCAAATTCAAGTAACAAGTCGAAATCAATCTCTTGTTACCTATAGATTTAGTAATAAGATCGGTTTAATAAATTCTAATGTAGGTTCTTCTTTACTTCTTTTACTAAACTATCTAAGCATTCAATTTAAAGAAAATGATGAATCAAAGATAATTACTAAACAACCAAATCCAAGTATGGAATGATCAACCTAGTTTCTAACTATCAATAATACTTGATATTAAAGATGTGTGCTCTTCCGATCTTTAATAAAACAAGTAAGAACCATAAACGTTTCACACAAATGAAATTAATTTGATACCCAAAAAATTACATTGTCAAAAGAGTTTCATCTTCAACCTTACTACAAAAAATGCTTAGAATATAATCAAAATAAAGAAACAAAAATAGATAGAACCCGGCATAGATTCAAGTATAAATCTATGAATTCTTTTATGAAAAGGCCTTTACTTTGATCCTTTTTTCCTCACTTTTTTTCTTCAGGTTTTGCTCTCGAAAAACTTGTTCCTTATATAGAGAAAATCCACCAACTTGCTTGTTGCACTTGATCAAAGTTAATCCACATGCCTGGTTGGCTCCAGCAAATCTGATGTAAGTTGTAGCTGTATTTCGTTCATGATATTCATCGAATTTGTACTTATCACCAAAGTGGAAACTGTTTCAGAATAAGTTTTCTATGTGTTGAAAAATATTTCAGGTCATTTGAAAATTTGTTGGCCAAGATATGTCCAAAATACTAAGCATTACCTGCTTGTCCAGTAACTATCATGTAAATGCATCAACTTGCAAATCGGGGGCAATTTTGAGGATGTTTTGTCCATATTCAAAATCATATTATACAGTATGAGTTTTTTCTCTTCAACTTGTCTTTCTAATGGAAAAAACATCATAGAATGTGGATAACTACAGCTCGACATATGCATGAAAACCCGACAACTGTACAGACGGCAAGTTTGATTGTCAAACTCTTTTCTAGTTGTCTCCTTTTGGCCCTTTTTTGTCGACTTAAGTCCTGAATCTGGGGAAAGTGATAAAAATAAATATTGTAGATAAATGTCTTAGCTTCATTCTACAACTTGAATTACATTATTCCACTATCTAGAACTCTCGATAGGATCAAAACACTAAAGGCCGCATACTAGACTACACCTTAACTTGAAAAGAACACAACTTGCAACTTCATGATGAATTTTGACAGCCTTTTCAACTGAATTTGAATCTGGGGGATGATTTTGTAGATATTTAAGTTATTTTTTCCAATCTCACTTAAATCATCTTCATTGGACTTCTAGAACTCCGGTTATCATTATTTCTTTGACACTTGCCGACGGTTGTCGTAATTGTTGAACATCCAGACTAGTCTCGATGCACTTGTGGCGTGAAATTCCGACACTTGCAACACATAAAAATGCATCAATAAGCATTATTTTTCATGTATAATACTTCTTAATAAGTTTATAACTTCATACTTTTATTAATTGCATTTTTAGACCATGTATTCATACAAAATAGACTTGTGGCATGAAAATTGATTTAGCTCAATAAATTACTTAGATTACTATCAAATAAACATATAGTGTCTTATAAATAATATATCAAAGATGCATATTTCGACACTAATCATTAGGCCTCCTTGGCAAACAAAGTACAGTTGTAGGCTAAAACAAAACAGCAATATCTAATCTAATGTCAATAACGACTAAATATAATTCCATTTGAAAAATAATATAAATTTAATAAAGAATTCACTTTTTCTTTTCTCCAACTCCAGCAGCCCTCATTTTTCTGAGTAAGTCAGCCATCTTTTAATATCTTCTCATTAGCCCTGTTCTGATTACCCAACGTTCTTTCAACTACCTTCAAAATTTATTTATATATCCATTATAATTGTGAACAGCTAAGTGAAAACACACGAACTTCCCAACTAAGGCCGACGGCAAAGGAATAGGCAAAATAAAAATAAGCAAAGATCACAAGGCAGCCTATCTAAAATCAAAAAAGAGTTCTTCATATCCTTCAACTAAAAACATAAAGATTATTTATAATAAAACGAGTAGAGGTGTAAAGCGGCCCACCCAGGCCCTCCCAGAAAAACCTGGGACTGCAGGCCGGCTTGTGACTGGCTGGTCTGAGTCAAGGGCCGCGAGTCCAAGCGGACCGGTTCAGATGTGCTGGGCCTGCGGTTAACCTGTTGGGCCGATGAAATTTTTAACGCTCTTCCGATCTTTAAAAAATTAATTTTTTTAATTTTTGGCTCTCTACCATTATTAAAGCTGGTTGCACCAAGGCGCTGTAGGCGCCCTATTTTTTTGACCATTTGCACGTTTTAAATTATTTATTTTTTTCCTTCTATTGTCACATCAATTTACTATGAAATTTGAAAGAATTGAAAGTGAAGGTTAAAAATGGAACGTTATTGAACGGTAAAAAAATGTTAACTTCTTTTAAATTCATGGTTAACAATCAAAAAATTCAAAAGCCAAAAGTTACTTATCAGTACCAAGTTGCAAAACACCACATCAAACTTACATTACACTACACACTCTGATTTCTTCAATTTTCACTACTATCATATGGAGGGTTCCCACGAATTTCATCTATAAATCCTCATTTACATGATAGTAACTCTTCAATAAATTTAGATGAGGAGTATGATACAAATCTAGTACAAGAAAGTGGATCATCTCAAAAGCCAACTAACAAAAAGTAAACATCAAATATTTGGCAAATTTTTACAGTGGATGAAATAAATAAAAAAGCAGTGTGCAGTATTTGTAGAAAAGCTTATAAATAGGCTTATGACAATAGCACCGACACATTGGCTCGACACAAGAAGAAAAATTTCAATGAAAGAGGGCATATAGATCCTCGACAAGCTCAAATTTCTGCATTTACTACTCCTGGTGGTTCAACTACTTTTACTAATTTTGTTTATTCACAGGAACGAATGAGACTTGGAATGTCTGAGTTTTTGGCAGCAAGCGAGATGCCATTTACATTTACAGAGGATCGTTATTTTGAGGAGTTCATACAAAAATTTATTCAACCTTCTTATCGGTCTGTAAGTAGAAATACTGCTAGAAGTAATTGCATGAAATTATTTAATACAATGTCTGAAAACATAAAACTTGAGCTTAGTGAATTTAATGGTAATGTGTGCTTTTACATCTGATTGTTGGTCTAGAAGAATTCATAATGGTTATATTTGTCTCACTACACATTATATTGATTCTAATTGGATGGTTCATAAGAAAATTATTGCTTTTTGTTTACTTGAATTTCTACATAATGGAATAAATTTGTTTGGTAATATATTACAAGTATTTAATGAATTTTGTGTGGTAAGCAAAGTATTTAGCATTAGTCTTGATAATGCTAGTGCTAATCTTGTGTGTATTGATCTCTTAAAAAATGCAATTAAGCCTCGCTTTGATTCTAAATTTTGCCATATGAGATGTGTTAATCATATATATAATTTAGTCATATAAGGTGGTTTAAAACTAATAAATGTGCAAATATGTAAAATCAGAGAAGCCATTAATTACATTACTTGCTCTGGCTCTAGAGAACAAGAATTTTCATTGATTTGTAAAAATTTTGTTAATTCAATTTATCTAACGTTAAGATCTTGTTTTAAATATTCTAGTGCTATTAGTGCATTTGTTAATTCAAAACATCTGACTTTGAATATTGAGGATTCAGATTGGGAAGATGCTTTTAAAGTTATGTAATTTTTGAAACCTTTTTACAACCAACTAAAGCTTGTTCCAGAGTTTATTACCCAACAAGTAATCTTGTAATGAACCAATTATTAGAAATTTCTAAACAATTTTCAACTTATAGAAATGATATATTTTTCTTTGATGTTATTGATGCAATGGAAGAAAAAATTAGAAAATGTTATCAACGTTCGCCTTATATTTTTCTGGTTGCAGCTGTAATGGATCCTCGTTATAAATTATTTGGTGCTCAATGTGCTTTGGAACAACTTAATGACTCATTGACTTTTAACATTAGTATAAAACACAATTATTTAGAGTCTGTTATTGGTGAAATTTATAACTATGCTATAAAATATGGTAATTTTCTATCTACTAAATCAGATGTGGGTGGTTCCACTGCTACTACTACTAAAGAGAAAAAAAAAACCTGAAATGATGCAAGTAATAGAAAGGAATAGAAACGAAATGCTTATTCTTCAGGTTCAAATGCAGACGGATGCGAAATTGATTTCAACAAATATTATAAATTTGACATTTCATGCATGCTAAATGAGGAAGAGTTTATCAGTCTGGATGTCCTACAGTGGTGGAAATCAAATGAGAGTACTTATCCTATATTATCAAAAATGGCACGAGATTTTCTAACAATTTCATTTTCAACAATTGCATCGGAGTCTGCTTTTAGTACAGGTAATAGGGTGCTCGATGAAAGAAGATCAAGACTTAAAGAAGATATTTTGGAAGCACTTATATGTGTGAAAGATTGGTTATACAGAGAAAAAAGGATGTAAGATAGAGTTACTGACGATATAATTGAAGACTTCTCAAATCTTACAGCAGAAGAATCTGAGTCATAGATGTAAAATAATTTGAACAACTAAATTATAGCTAGTATGTGCCAACCTAGTTGGGAGGTACTTGAATTATAAATTTGCAAATCTATATATTAATAATAAGAAAAGTTTGTCTGTCATGATTTTTCCCGCCAATAGTCCGGCTTTATAAGAATTCTAATGATGTCATGAATGACGTCATTTGTGAAATTATATTTTTTTATTTTTTTGAATTATCTTCATTACTGTATCTTCCTTATCTTTTCTTTTTTAAAATTTATACTGATCTAATCTGTCTTCTAATTTCTGTAGTTATGTTTGTGTTAGATTTAAATTTCCTTAATTTCTCCCCTTTCTGTCTTATCCTCGAATTTTCATCCAATTATGGCTTTAATCTTCCTATGGAAATTCAAATCTTCTAATATTTCCCTTCCCTTATCTTTAATTGTTGATTTGAATTAATTTTCTTTTTATTTCCTTAATCCTATTTCATGATTGCTACCTTTCATTTTTTACTTAGAACTTTTTTTTTTTTAACTCTTCGTGTATCTTTAATTTTTTATTTGAATTAATTTTTTAGAATAGTTGAATTAATTTTTTTATTTTCTTAATTAATTCCTTTTTTTATTTTTAATTTTAGGTTACCAACCGAAGATTTCAATTGGGTGTCGTGTTATGTTTGGGGCTTGAATTGCACTTCTAATTTGGATTACAATTCTGCCAGTTGTGTTGTGGGGAATTTTTTTTCTTTTTTTTTCGACATTTTACTTCATTTTATTATATATTTTTTTACCATCTCATTACCGATAATTGATTATTTTATTACATATGAATTAAAAATATGAATTGATCCATCTCTCTCTCTCTCTCTCTCTCTCACACACACACTACTCTTGCTAGAAATATTATATTAAATATTTTAAATTTTTTTAAGCATGCTGCAATAATTCACGATTAGTTCTTTAAGAGAAAATTCTCGAATTAACCTGCTTTACATATTTTAAATCTATGAAAAACCAAATTTGTCGGACTATAGTTTGATTAGTTTTTTACTGGAAAGCAAGTAGAGCTATATAAATTATTCATTGCCACTGTTATTTTCCTAAAAATTAGTTAATCATACTTATATTATATTGTGTAGAAATTTAACAGAAAATTGTTGTTTTGTGGAAATTAATTAATCATACTTATATTATGTTATGTGGAAATTTAACAGCAAATTGATTGCTAATTTTATATTATTTGTTTTTTAAAGTGTAGTTATTTTGCTATTTAATTTTTAATTATAAATAGTTAGAAATACAATAAGAATAAAACTTTCTTCCTTCAATAACAATTAAAAAAATCTAAGTTTAGTATTATACTGAAAAAATGATGGGGATGTCATCTTTCTTTTCTGCCCTCAATTTTTTTAGTTTTTATTGTTATGCCCGTGCAATGCATGGGTTGAAAAATCTAATGATAGATAGTTTAGTATGTGCTAACCTGGTTGGGATATACTATAACTCTAGTGATGCAAATGAATGAATAGCTGTTGGTGTTGTTATATTATAAATTTCAAAAGTTTAAGCGTTAAAACTCTCTAGTTGTTGGTTATTTAAATTTGTGTAAACAATATTTGAATTGCAACGTTTTTATGTAATAAAATATTTGAAGTTTGTTATTAAAAATTTTAATTTTATTTTGTTATGTGTTTACTTTTTAATTAGAATTTACAAATTTGAAAGACTAGTGATATCTCTAATATATGTGACAAATTTTCGATTGAAGTATTTCAATTGTAATGTGTTTACTCTAAAATTTAGAAAATGTAGCAAAAAAATGGAAAAAGAGGCCCACATGGGCCAAGTCAACCTGTGACTCACATGGGCCACAGGGTGGGCCGGTCCAGAGGTATTAAATTCAGGACGGGTCCAGCCCAGACTGGGAAGCCGGGTTGTGCAATATTCTCTCTTTTTACTTCCTCCTGGCCAATGAGACTTATCCTCTATAAAAGAAGTGGGTGAAAATCCATGTCATTTCAATACTACCACAAACATAAGTAAAATTTTGGGGGTTGAGATAGAGAAATCTAATGTATTAAAAATATAAGCTTTTTTATAAAACCAAATCTGACTCCTTACACAGAACTAGATAGCCAATAAAAATCTGCCAAGTCACATGATACATGTGACTTGGTTGATTTTTTATGTGACTTGACAGATTATTATTGACTATTGGCTTTGTTCAAAAAGCCAAATTTAGTTCTATAGAATTTCATTCAAAAATACAAATGAAAAACGGTTAGCAAACACTGGGCAGCTGATTGTAGGTGTACCCTTGCCACTGCCGTCTTATTATCATTTCATTAGACACTCTAATACACTGTAGACTCAAGACCCACACATAACAAGCCCAGAAACTCAGAAAAATAACAAATTAAAAAAATAATATGCAAATTTGACAAATAAGACTATTTTAAATGCCAAAAACAGACATAGCAGTATCAATATTTCTAAGAAAATAGATTAGGTTCCATTTTTGCAGCCTAATCAATCACATGGCGCAAATCTAATATAACGTGATATATCAGGCTCTATTTTTGGAGCTTGAACTATCTCTTTAGAAAATTTTCCAACAGTATTGGGAATAAAAAGGACAATTATGGAATGAATTTTAAAGGAACAATTAATGAAAATAATAATTGCATAATCTAAAGTTTGTAGGAATTAGAACGATACAAGGAATAATATAATAATAACTCAAATTAAATGAAAGAAAAAGGAAAAATGGACATTTTTGACAAAAAAGAAAAAAGAACAAATATTAATTATAACATCAGTGGAAAAATTTGACTAGACAATGTTTAAGCGAGAAAATAAGCAGAAGACTGCTCTTGATTTATAGCCCACACATAATGGGCCCAAAAACTCAGAAAAGTAACAAATTAAAAAAAGGGATGTCGTGAAAAAATGCCAATGTTTTTTATACAGTTTTTAAAATTAAGATACCTTAAACGTTTTATGAAAAAATCAAGTGTTTTAGCTATTTTTACATTATGATATCACAATATTGTAACACAACAATCACAACTCGTCAAAATAGCTAGTCACATAAAAAACAACTTGTCAAAATAGCGAGTCACATAAAAAACAACTCTCCAAAACACTAAATCACATCAAAAGCAACTCACCAAAACATCAAGTCACACAGAAAACAACGTGCTAAAACACCGAGTCATAACAAAAACAGTTCGCCAAAACACCGAGTCATACCAAAATCAAAAACAAAAACAATTCGCCAAAATACTGTGTCACATAAAAAATAACTCGTCAAAATATCGAGTCACAACAAAAATAACTCGTCAAAACATCGAGTCACACAAAAAACAACAATAAAAATAACTCACCAAAACATCGAATCACAACCAAAAAACTCGCCAAAACACCGAGTCACAACAAAAACAACTTGTTAAAAACTGAGCCACAACAATACAACCACTCAGCTGAACAACCGAGTCACAACAACATAATATAGTTGTTTTGATGTAAATCAAATTAGTTCTTTTCAAATAAAACACTAATTTGGTGAGTTGTTGATTGAAACACTAATTTTGTTCGAAACAATTAAATTTGAAACACTAATTCAACACTAATTTTCAAACATTAATTCTCAATTAAAACATCGATTTAACATGACAACACAATCTCATCCGAAAAAACACTAATTCAATACTAATTTTCAAACACTAATTCTGAATTGAAAAACTGATTCAACACAACAACACAATCTCATCGGGAACAAGCAAATTAGTATTTTTGAATTAAGACACAATTAGATTCAACACAATTTGAAACAAAAAATTAAACAAAATTAAAGAGAAAAAACTAATCTGAAATGCTAATTTGAAATACAATATTGTAGTCGATTATTCTTCTTCTAGTGATGATGACAAAGAAAAATATGAAAAGATTAATAGACACTTATAACCTATCAAGAAAGCTAACTCAGAGTCAATGTAAGAGAGCAAGATACGGCCCCGCCTCATGCGCCATGCATCCAAGGCTACGTGGGAGGAGTGGATAGTAGAGATTACCGGACTAGTAAAACGTCCGATTAGGCTAACAATGGACCAGCTGGGAAACGAGTTTCCGAGCAAGGAAATACGATTTGATTTTACAAATATGAACACGATGAACAATGGTGAACAACATCTGTAATCAAATTGCCTTCGCGATCTGATTTCTGATTTCAAATTGTGATGCGATCTTGTTTTTTAGATAAGATCACAAAGGCGATATGATTTCAGATGCCAGCAATCGCTTATTTTTTTCTCTGAGCAATCCTAGCAGAAAACGGCAAAGAAAAAGAGAGAGAGAGAGAGAGAGAGAGAGAGAGAGAGAGAAGCTGTGTGTGTGACAGGGCCAGGGAGAATTGAGGTGCTGGTGGGTGCATTTGGGGGCAAGGCACCTGAATTTTGCAAAGTAGTTCATATGCCCTTCAAATTTAGAAGAAGTCCCCAAAAGCACATGATTTATCTAATTAAACCTTATAAAAAAAGAGTGCTTTAGATGATTGGGTCTAAAATTGACAGTCACATTAAATCTATACATATGTGATCTACAAAATAGTAGAAATACACACAATTCTTGCCAAAATACATGAGTGTAGATCTGAGAATAAAATAAATGGAAAACTAAACCTAAAAAATAAATAAATAAATATAAATAAGATCACCAAAATCGACCACTTGAGATCCCCATAACTGAAACAGCTGAGAAACTTTCTAGATTTCATTGGATATTGCTGATGTGATTCAAATAAGATAGAGTCCCGCTCTTCATAATGCCAATCTATGTATATATATAGGATTATTAATTTACACTCAGAATTTGCAATTTTGAGTAACTACATCAACGTTGAATCCCTGGAAATGACAGCTATTATCCTTCCATTACGAGGCATGGCTTCATTCCGAGTCTTTTATGAATCTTTCTTATTTTAAAAAACCTTTAATTTATTGATACAGATAATGGTTGGTGCGGCTACTAAATTAGCATGGCATATGACAAATTGAGGGGAATATAATTCTACGTTTGTTCCAAATATCTAGAAGATGAATTCGATAATACTAGTCTTGCTTCAATGACTTATTCATCTATGATTCCCTATAATCACAACCGAGATGTGTTAATCGGTAATGTTTGCTTCTGAAAAGTTGCGTCTATCTCATCCTTATAATCAAACCATGATTAAGTGTGTACAAAGCAGAAAAGTGCACTGATGAATGTGTAAAATTACAGTAGAGACTAATTAACAGACATAAGGGATGAATCATAGAGTGCTGTATTTTTTGTGCTCCAGTTCATCACTCGTGTGAAATTGCATCCTCCACACATATATGTAATGTGTAACTAATGACGAATATTGGCCGCAGGTATTGGAATTCAAAATAACCAAGAACAATGATAGGGATGACGATATATTACAACAGAATGTGGAATGCATCAAACCAGTACAACAATTATAGTACTTCTGGGATATTCAACCATACTAATCAACACAAAAAACATGTTATGCGTTCCACTTAAACGTATGCATAAAACCGTCATAAGTTAAACACTCTCAAGGTAAGAAAAAAGTCCAATTCTTTTAGCAAGGCACAAGAAATATATTTCAAAGCGAAATTTTGCATTGAGACCATATTTTTGCTTCACATTACTCACTAATTCATATGGTTGTTAAATTTATATATACATAAAGAGAGGATAGTTTCCTCTTTATTTTTTCCTGCCCATTTCACTTTCTAAATTTGAAAAATTCATCATGGCCATTAATTTTATCTCTAAATATTGGCCATTCATATTCATTTTAGTTTTTAATTTTATTTATCTTTTTAATTTATTACTAATTTATATATTCCCTTTTTTGTCTTTCACTTCCATTTTCATCTTTTGTTTCCTTTTTTTTATTATTTATATAGATATGTTTGATTTAGTTTATTATTATCCCTACATTTTCTAATTTTTAATCCCAATCACCAATTAGATTTTATGTTATCCAAAAATATCTTTTATTCTTTATCTACATTTTCCTTCTCTTCCTCTACTAGACCTCATTTTATCTTCCTTTCAAAAAAAAAAAAAAAACTCATTTTATCTAAAAACATTTTCTACTCATTATCTTGAGTAGTTTTATTTTCGATCGATTTTCTTAGTTTTTGGTTTCGATTTATCTCAAGCAATCAGATTAGTTCTATGTTGGTTCTAATATTTGCCAATGTTTAGAAAATCGGACCTGCCATTAAATTGAAAAAACTAACAGTTCAAGATCATTGAACCGATTTTAATTAAATAATTGAAAACAAAATTAATTTGTACCTAAAATAATATTGAAATTTTATTCCTATTTCAAAAGCTATTGAAAATATTACTTTAGGTATAGAAAGGAAATCCCACATTGGTTATTTAACTAAAAGAATTGAGAATGCAAGCCTATATTAAGCTATTAAAGAAGGTTTTTACATAATAGGGTGTTAGCATATGGGCCGTGAGTTTCCAAAACGTTTAAAATTTTAATTGATTATTAATTAAAAAAAGTTTATTGTGTACTAGTTAACTATATGTTCTTTATCTCATACTGTCGTATAGTTTTTTAGATTGATTACAGTATTCGTAAATAATTAAAAAAACTAGAAAAGCTAATGATTCAATATCATCATACCGATTTTAATTAAATTAAATAAACTAATATGGGAAATGATCATTCAATTTCATAATTTTTTATCCTTACCATTTGAAAAAGGGTTGAAAATTTATTTCTTTTTAAAGAGCCATAAAAAATATGACTTTAGCCATGGAAAGAGAATTCCATATTAGTTATTTACTAAAAAGAATTGAGGATCCTATATTAAACTACATAGAGAAGGGGCATAATAGGGCTTTAGCTCATGGGCCTTGAGCTTCTAAAAAGTTTAAAATTTTAATAGATCATTAATGAAAAAAGTTTTTTGTGAACTAACTTTTTTGTCACATATTGTCAGATTGTTTTTCAGAATTGTTCCAATATTCATATATTTTATTCAATGTTCTCCTTAAATTTTTTAGACAACCTTTTTATCTTCATTAATGAAAGATATTATATTGGATGACACCTATATTATTTTTCATCACACACAAGTAAAAGTATAAAAACGGAATTCCATATTGGTTAATTAAGCAAAGGAATTGAGGATATGTACCTATATTAAATTACTTGGATAAGTGTCATGCATAATAAGGCTTTAACTTATGGGCCTTAAGTTTTCAAAAAGTTCAAAATTTAATGGAGCGTTATTGAAAAAAGTTTATTATAAACCAATTAACTGTATCCGTCTTTATTCGATACCTTCAAATTGTTTTTCGACCTGATTCCAGTAATCGCAAATGTTTAGAAAATGTTCAAGGTCAACAGATCGGTTTTTCCTAATCAATTGAAATAAATTAATTTTTATTTAAAATAACGTGGAAAAAAGTTCGATTTTATAATTTTTTTACATTTATTGTTGAAAAAAGTTGAAATTTTATTTATTTTTTAAGAGCCATTGAAAATGTGACTTTGGGTATAGAAAATAAATCCCATATTGATAATTTAGTCAAAAAAATTGAGAATGTATGCCTATATTAAACTACTTAGAGAAGGGTTATACTTAATATAGTCTTTGCTTATCGGTCTTAAGCTCCCAAAAAGTTCAAAACTGTAATGGATTATTAATGAAAAAAATTATTATTAACCAGTGAACTGTATTCGTCTTTATTTTACATCGTCGGATTGTTTTCTAAATTGATTTCAGTATTCGCATATTTTCTTTAATATTTCCCTTAGCTTTTTTAGACAAATTTTTATCTTCGTTAATGAAAGATATTGTATTATGGATAGACACCTATATTGTTTTCTGTTACACGCGTGTAAACTATCAAATATTATAATTTAAGGGTCATATAAGAGTCACCGAAAATGTGGCTTTGGGTATAGAAATGGAATCCTACATTGGTCAATTAGTGAAAAGACTTGAGGATATATGCCTATATTAAATTACCTGGATAAGTGTTATGCAGAATAGGACCTTAGTTATGGGCCTAGAATTTACAGAAAGTTAAAAATTTTAATGCATTGTTGTTGAAAAGAAGTTTAATGTGAATCTGTTAACTGTATCTGTTTTTATGCCACGTAGTCAAATTGTTTTCCAAATTAATTCCATTATTTGTAAATGTTTAGAGAACTGAACCGGTTATCAAACTAGAAAAGCTATATCTGTTGACCGGTTTTAACTAAATAATTGAAATAAATTAATTTTTACCAAAAATAATGTGGAAAAAAACGTTCGATTTTATAGTTTTTTATTCTTAATCTTTAAAAATTGTTGAAATTTTACTTTTTTTCTAAGAGCCATTGAAAATATGACTTTGGGTATAGAGAGGCAATCACATGTTAGTGAAAAGAATTGAAATGTATACCTATATTAAGCTACTTAGAAAAATGGCTTAATGGGACCATGACTTATGGGCTTTAAACTTCCAAAAAATTCAAAATTTTAATGGATCATTAAGGCGAAAAAATTTATTGTGAATCAATGAATTTGTGTCTCACACCGTCGGATTGTTTTCTAGATTATTTTCAGTATTTGGAAATTATTTTCAATGTTTTCCTTAGTTTGTTTGGACGATTTTTTTATCTTTATTAATGAAAGATATTGTATTACAGGTAGTACCTATATTATTCTTCGTTATACACATGCAAAACGGTCAAATATTATAGTTTAATGGTCATTGAAAATGATACTTTATGTATAAAAAAGTACCCACATTGGTTAATTAGTGAAAAGAATTAAGGATCTATGCCTATATTAAGTTATTTAGAGAAGTTCTATCTATAATAGAGCCTTAGCTTATGAGTCGTGAGTTTCCAAAAAGTTTATAATTTTAATGGATTATTATTGAAAAAAAATTTTATTGTGAACCTGTGAATAGTATCCGTATTTATCTCATGCGGTCAGATTATTTTTCAGATTGATTCCAGTATTTGCAATTTTTTTTGATTTTTACTTTAGTTTACTTAGACCATTTTTTTTATCTTCATTAATGGATGGTACATATATTGTTTTTCTTAATAGACACATAAACGATAATATAGCTTAAATCATTTTTATATAATCATCTTTAATCCTTTTGAATTGATTATATTATCTAGTATTATTATCCCGTGCAACGCACGGATGAAATAACTAGTAAGCTTAATAACCTTATATTTGAAAAAATTATAAGGAGAAAAATATTAACTAATAGGTAGGATCTGTATCATTGGAATGAATCAATGTAATGAACCAATAAACTAGCAAGCACTAAATGACCAACAACCATAAGCCAAAGATGTAATAAGTCAACTACTAGAAGATTAAAATCATTGCTAATGAATACTATATATTGTGCAAATTCTAACAAGTATAAATATATAACAATCAAAACCAACTAATACAGACAAAAGTGACTACGTATCAGGATTTAGTATCGAATGGGGCAGTATCATACCTTTGTATCAAAAACCCTATCATATTAAAGTTTTTTAATTAATTAATAAACAATTATTAATTAAAAAGATAAATAAACGACTTAAATGCCTTCCAAATACTTATGGTATATATTAGAAAAATGTATTACAATAATAGGGGAAATAAAAAAAGGACAATTTTCCATTTAAAAAGGATAACGAGTAAATTTAAAATTTAGACATTCAAAATCTATAAGAATCAGATGGAAATCTATATTAGATTATAGACCCATACCTAAAATATAAATGAAAGATTATATTGAGATATTATAAAGTAATAAATAAATCTAACAATAAATATTTAACCCTTAGAAATGTGGAGTGTAAATTTGTTAATAAAGAGTGCAAAACTGCCAAAAAAAAAACAAACATGCATGCAAATGCGAAACATGACCCGAAAAAATGCTGTGAGACGTAATTTCCTCTTAACAAAATAATATGCAAATTTGACAAATAAGACTATTTAAATGCCAAAAATAGGATTGGAGTCTGATCTCTCAAGTGGTACAAATCTAACAAAAGTATCTCCATAGATTGTAGGGCTACTTTTGTTAGCTTTATACTACATGAGAGATCAGGCTCTATATTTGGACTTTGATCTATCTCTTTAAAAAATTTCCCAATAGTATAGGGAATAAAAGGGAAAAAATGGAAAAAGTTTAATCCAATTACGAAATGAATTTTAAAGGAACAATTAATTAAAATAATAATTGCAAGAATCTAAAGTTTGTAGGAACTAGAAGGATAGAAGAAATCTATATATATATATATATATATATATATATTCCTAAATCAAGAGTAGTCTTAAGGTGTTTTTCCCGCCTAAATGTACTACTGATGTCATGCACGCATCACTTATTACCCCATTGTTTATATTTAATTATTTATTTATTTGTTTTGCATTTTTGATTCGCCATATTTTCATAACATCAATTTTCAATTTTTGACATCATATTTAGTAGGATGATAATTATTCATGGCTTTTCAGGTTCGTGACACATGCAAATAATTTTTATGATTATACTCCTTTTAAGAAAATTTTCAAAAACCTCCTGGAAGTTTTGTAAAATGACTTCATACCCAGTGTGACGTGTATGAATGTACGCTACGCGTATTTTATAAATTATACGTGTATTTTATACGTAACGTGCATCCATACACACTACACGGGATGAAAAGTCTTGCTACAAAACCTCCAAGGGGTTTTGGGACTCATCTCTTTTATCTTTAAATTTTTTCGATATATCTACCTGTGCATCACACATGTGCGAATACTAGTAATATAATAATAACTCAAATTAAACAAAAGAAAAGAGAAAAATGGACATTTTGACAAAAAAAGGAAAAAAGAACGAATATTAATTATAGTATTAGTGGAAAATTTTGACTGGACAATGTCTAGGAGGGAAAATAGGTAGAAGACTAACCTTGATTTAGAGTAATATAGTAGTATAACACCCGTGCTTTGCACAGGTAGAACAAACAATTTAAATTTAACTATTCAAAAGTACTTTGATTATATGCAAAATAATTAAATCTCCGTTAAAAATTTGAAAACACAAAAGTTGAAAAATTAAAACAATTGCGTCATCATTATAGTTATTAATAAGAGCATAATATATTCATTATGTGAATAGTATATGATCATATTACTTTTCTTTCAAGAAAGGTTGAATGGATTCCCCGTAGTTGGATATTTTCCATTATTATCCTCAACAGAAAAAGTGATTGATCATAGAAATGTTTCCTTAAGTGATCCCATTATTATCCTTAACAGAAAAAAGTGATTGATCATAGAAATGTTTCGTTAAGTGATTAGCTGAACGAACCTTCTAATAAGCTGATCCTTTGCAATTGTTTGAATTCTATTACGGTGTGAGTATTTGGTTAATTAGTATAAAATGTTGGCTGGCTTTCATTGCAATTGAACGAAATTTACCTTGTAAATATATACTACCTCCGTCCTAAAAAGATCGTCATATTTCTTCTTCACGTAGATTAGGAAAAGTTCATTTATGTATTGGAAAACTAAATTTTAATATTATTTCCCTATTATATCCTTTCATTTATTAATTATTTCACTTTAATAATTATATTTTTTTTATAACTACGTACATTAAATAGGGGAATATGAGTATACAAGAGAGTTAATATTTCAACTATTTTTTAAAAAAACTGGACAATGTTTTGGTAAGAAAGAAAAAAGAGAAAATTGGACCATCTTTTTAGGATGGAGTTAGTAATATGGAGAGGGAGCATCTACACTTTCAGTAGCCACATAGAATTCAATGAAAAAAGACAATCGAAGTAGAAATTAAATAGATGGAAGTACTATAAAAATACAAGTAAAGAAGTCATAAAATTGATATAAAAAGTTATATAATTTTTTTTTAAAAAAATATAATGACAGGAGGAATAGAATTGAAAATTAGAAATTTAAGAGATTTGATGAAAATAAGAGTTTATTAATTACATATAAAAATAGAATTTGCATAAATTAAGGAAAAATCATAGTCAGAATTTTTTTATTTATAGTAAATAAATTAATCCAATATAGCATTAAGAAATATAAAAATACTAAACTAAAGAAAGATTTCATAGAGTGGTAAAGCATAACAAATATAGGCAATAATAATTGAATTATTATCAAAAAAATAATAATTGAATTATTATTAAATAGATGCAACTCAAGGTGTTCAACCGCATTACAGAAACCTTAAAAATCAGACCGTGTGAAATTGAGTATTGTGAGCCACACACATCTCTTAATACTCCTTGAACTAAAGAATATAAGTAAATCAATATATAAAAACACAATGTTAGATTTCTTAAATTAATTACTAAAGTAGAAGATAATAAGCTTATTAGTAACAACATGACATTACATTCTATTAATTAAAATAGAAACATCTTGAATTATCACAAAGTTGTGCCCAATAATCCGACTAACCACAAAGCTTTAACCGAATCCATAGATGCTGGCAAACATAAAAAGAAATTTAGAAGAAATGGAACACATCGGATACTAAAAGATTAGAAATGGAGAACAATGATAAAAAATAATAAGGCTCCAATTAGCAAATGTACATTTGAACTACTAAAGGAAGAAGGAATCCAGGTCAAATTGGTTCGTGTTTATGTGGGAAAATGGGTAGAAGACTACATTTGATTTAGATAATATAATAGATATATCTATACACGCTACACGTGATGAAAAGTTCTGTTACAAAACCTCCAAGAGGTTTTGGAAAGGGACTCGTCTCTTTTATCTTTAAATTATTTTTCAATATATCTACATATGCATCGCATGGGTGCGAATACTAATATTATTATGGACATCAGTGGAAAATTTTGACTAGACAATGTTTAGGCGGGAAAATAGGTAAAAGACTACCCTTGATTTAGAGTAATAAATATATATATATAGATAATATATAGATTTGTATGAAAATGGATGTTTTGACAAAAAAGAACAAATATTTTTTTTGAAAAAAAAGAACAAATATTAATTATGACATCAGTGGAAAATTTTGATTAGACAATGTTTAGGCGGTAAAATAGGTAAAAGACTAGCCTTGATTTTGACTTTAGAGTAATATATAGATACAAATAGATAATATATAGCATTCTAGGAAAATGGACATTTTGACAAAAAGAAAAAAGAACAAATATTAACATCAGTGGAAATTTTTGATTCGATAATGTGTAGATAGGAAAATATATAGAAGACAACCCTTGATTTAGAGTAACTAGTATAGCACCCGTGCGATGCATGGAAAAAACAATGTTAAAAAATATAATAATAGGAATTTGAAAAATAAATGGGAAGTATTTGTACATTAGTTAGAAATATAAAAGTTGAATAATGTTAAAAAATATAATAATAGGAATTTGAAATAAGAATGAGAAACATTCGTACATTAATGGAAAATATAAAAAATGAATGTACATCAACGGAAGCAATTAGACCAATAAACTCGTTAGTGCAAATCTTTTTCTACATTTAATGGGACCAATATCAACTTGCATGACATAGGTATAGGTCCTTACTCATTAAGAATAATTCTATTTGGATAAAAGAGGAGATAAAAAGAATGATAAAAAGGATACGTGACTCATATGATTACCTTTGATATAAATGTGAAGTGATGTGATGAAAAATAAGATTCCACCATGTGTCAATCTTATTTAAATTTTTTTATGCACTTTTATTCAAATAGCACAACTCTTTTATTAAACATAGCACCACATCTTAATATTGTATTGGTACTCTAAATATCTTTGAAATTTCAGAAATTTCCATCTTATATGATTTTGAAATTCAAACTTAAAAAAAAAATGAAATTAGAGGCCAATTTTTTAACAAATAAATCTAAACGCAGAAGCTTCTTAAGTTTCTAATTTCTGACTCGTTATGCTAGAACATTGAAAATTTTTAAGACAAAAAAGATTTGTTGAAGTAAACGAAGTAAACGCTTTAAGAATTTCCACTTTTATTTATAGTATTCATTTTGGATGAATAATGATTACAAGAATCTAATGCTTATCCAATGAGAGATTTGTACAAATATGATCAATTGGAGCTAAGTGTCAGTCTTTTTGACTAATTGCTAGCTAAATGTTGTATAGGGAAGACAAATGCCAACTTTAAAATCAATGCAGTAGTCCCATGAGCCTTAAGTGATAAGGTTTGCAAGTGGGCATACAAATTCCCTTCCTGCTGGCGTTATCTAAAGTTGGTCTGGTACGACCTTACGAGCTAGGTGTTGGGAGCTCGGAATCAAATGCCTATTATCAGGTCACTAGGTAGCTAAACACAGTAGGTCACGTTGGTCAACAGTGGAATTCTGCAGTTAACCTGTTGACTTGATGTCCACAAGTCACATATTTTAATGCTCAAATGAAGTGGTTGACTTGAGGTATTGTATGTGTGGACTTAGTTCTATAACGGAGACCCATAATACTGGATTTCATTAAGTAATAAATTTTGATATCAATTTTCTTTGTTCAGTGCACGCGTACCAATGAAATATCTTTCAACTGCTTCTCCTAATTGTATATGTAAAACATCTGTATATGCTAATTATTCAAATAAAGTCTCATGAATACAATCTATAGTCTTAATTTTCTTTACATGAACATATGTAATGTGAGTTTCGATACATGAATTGATACTTGCTCTTGGAAACAATTAAAATACAAAATGGAGAATTCATTTTATACTACTAGCCATCATAAGATGCACATAACACCATATAGGTAGTGCATTTTAATTTCTTTGTGACACTAACCCTAACAAACACAATTACGCTACATTTTATGTATGAAATTTCTCTAGAGCTCTACCCGTACAATATACGGGTAGAAATCTAGTTTGTCATTAACAACACTATTTACTTTATCATTTATTTTTTCTCATTGTTTTGAAAGATCCTCCACTACTTTTTTATCATTAATGTTTGAAATTTTTCTCTCTTTTGCTCTTTCTACCGGACAAAAACTAGAAATCTTTACCTTAATAATAATGTGGTGTAATTATCAAAAAATATGATGTAAATCTCGTTCACAATCTATTTCTATTTAAAAATATAAATAGTTTCTGTAGAACTAAATGGTAAAGATTTGTATAATACATTAAGTGAAATACATGAATGTGATTGATTTGCTAGATTTTATTTTTAAATAAAAATGATTATTTTTAGGTTAATTGTACAATGGGGCCACTGAATTTTCATTATACTTCTAAAGAGATTGCTGAATTTCAATTGTTTGTAATAGATGTCTGAACTTTAATTTAACAGCAATTAGATCACTCAATTTCAATTATTAACAATCAAATCACTAAATTTTTACTTAGTTGTAATAAAGCTGCTCCATTAACATGAAATTATTACTTTATTGTTGAATTAAAGTCAAAGAAACTATTGCCCTACTCTCTCTAGGAGAATTAGGGTTTCTTCCCACTTTGGTGTGGCTTCAATTTTTTTCATAGTTTTTCTATTATTTTCTCTTAAACAGTGTGTGGTTTGAGTGATTTTCTCTTTGAGTGATGGATCAAGACGAGATACAACGGTTATGTGAATGTTTGCGGATTGATGAAGCAAGGAAACGGAGCTGAAAATGTCGCGAGATTCAAGCAACGAGGGTATTGAGTCTATGCAGATAGCGTTAGTAGGGAAAATTTGGCATAAAGGCAATTAATAAAAATGAACTGAAGCGAGTATTACGTAACATCTGGTAGGTTTCGAAACAATTTAGCATGGAACAGAAAGGTGCGACAAACATGTTTCTCTTCAAATTTGGGTCGATGAAGGCCAAACGGAGGGTTCTATTGGGGGACCGTGGCTTTACAATAATCAGATTTTGTCCCTCCAAAACCTTACAAGGCTGGGAGTTGTCGATGAGGTTGAATTCCATATGGTCCAATTTTGGGTTCACGTGGTGAAGCTTCTTTTAATCTGCTTGACGAAGCTATGTTGAGAGGAATTGGGGAACAACCAGGTGTCGTCAAATGAATTGATCTAGACAACGTGATTCCTATGGTTCGGGTGTCAATCAATGTGGAGTTGCCCCTGTGGCATGGAGTTAAGGTGTACCTTGAAGCATTCCATAAGGAAGTTTGACTTCTTCTCCAATATGAGAGGCTTCCAAGACTTCTTCTCCAATATGAGAGGCTTCTAGACTTTTGTTTTTAGGCACCAATTGCATGAGTGTGAGAAGGACGGTGCAATAGGGTTAAACAGGAAAGAATACAGTTTTGGGGATTGGTTGTGAGCCTTAGAACCGATGCCAAGGTAGGTGCATGGGAATGGTAGTCGCACATTAGTGGAAGGCGAATGGAGAACGGTGAGTGTGCATAAGGCGGGAGGTGAGAATGAGGATATAATCTTGCCCAACTCTAAAGTGGCTGGACAGGTGGGGGAAAGGCAGAGGGTCAGCGTGGAAAATCATATTGTAGCGAGGGAGAGAGGGAAGAGTGTAGTGGACGAGGTATCCAGTGAAGCCACAGACAATGATAATAATGTACAACTTTTGAAGGGCTTGAAAGAGGTTAAGGTTCTGAAATTTGAGTGAGGAAAAACAATGATAAAAAAAATTACAGTGGAGGTTTTTAGTGGAGGGATAGACTTGGGCAATATGGAGAGGGGGAAAGACAAGCGAGATAGAGAGAGGGAAGGGGTGGAGATTCAAACAAAAGAATGGGGTCGAAAGAGTGGATTTCACCTTTGAAACATATGTTAGGTGGCGGAGGGATGATAGGGGTAGGGAAAGAGAGAGGGATTCCCGGTAGAAAGTGGAAAGCAGATATAGGAGACATTGATATAGGCGAGAGAAATAAAAAAAAAAAGAGAATGGAGCTGTTTGTAAGGGGAGTCTGTGGAATAGGGAAAGTGGCAGTTGAAGGAGACTTGAACATGGAAGCGGCGAGTCCTGCTCAGCAGAGTCGCCGGTCACAATGAATTGCCTTAGTTGGAATGTCCAGGGATTGGAGAACCCCAATACTTTCACATATTTATGGGCTTTAGTCCTTATTCACTCCCTTAACTTGGTGCTCCTGTCCGACACAAGGTTACATGGTGTTAGGGCAGGACATGTGAGGATTGTGTTGGGTTATCATTCTTGTTTTGTGGTGGATAGTTGAGGCTAGATTGGCGGTTTGATGTTACTGTGGTAGGAGGAGATTGATGTCAGAATTCAATCATATTCTCCTGGGCATATTGAGGCAATGATGCAGACGGATGATGTTACTATGGAAACCCTAGGCTTGCTTAACATAACAATTCTTGGAATCTTTTGAGGTGTATATGGGGTCAGGATAATCAAGCCTGGCTATGCATTGGAGACGTTAATGAAATACTTTTTTCTGAGTGAATGAAGGAGTAGTATGAATCGCCCTGCTAGTACAATGGATAATTTCTGAGAGGTTTTGGAGGATTGTGGGCTTGAGGAACAATCGAAGGAGGGAGTGGAAAATATACAAGCCCGACTGGAACGGGCGGTGGGCAACATGCCGTTGAGAGCAAAATTCCCCCTGGCTGTGGTTAAGAACTTGGATTATTCTAGGTCTTATCATAGACCTTTGCTGTTGAGATTGAAAGGGATCACAAAGCATAAGAACTGAAAGTAACTAGAGAAACCATGACAGTATGAATCCCATTGGAGCAAGAAGGACGATTACCTTGAACAATGATTCGTGAATGGGATGCGGTAGATGAGAGCAATACTAATCCATTTGTGCACATTAAGGAGAAGTTGTAGTAGTATGTGGACAAATTGAAGGGGTGGAGTGACATTAAATTCAAGGGCAGTGGCTTTGGAGAAACGGAGGAATGTCTTGCTTAGTAAGGCGAATCTAGGGGATTATATGATAGAGGTGAAGGGATTGGAAGTAGAAAATGAATGATTGTACTGAAAAAAGAAGAATTATTGGTGACAATGAGCTAGGACGGATTGGCTTAAAGATTGGGATAAGAATACAAGCTATTTTCATAGTAGGGCTACTGAGAGGAAGATGAGGAACATAGTGAACCGCTTAAAAGGAGGGGATGGTGAATGGATCACAGAGGAGAAGCAAATAGTGGAGCATATTGAGAAATTTTATGTAGAACTCTTCACAAGCCAACAACTGTTAGCTGAGGACTTTGCAAAAGGGACGAACAGAATCAGAAGGAGTTTGTCTAAGGAGGCGGTTGGTATGTTGTAAGAGCCATTCACCGAGGAGGCTGTCACAAAAGCCCTCTTTGGGAGGGAATCACATAAAGCCCCAGGGTTGGATGGATTTCATGCAACTTTCTACCAAAATCATTGGGAGGAGCTTAAAGGTTCTATTTTACTTGCTTATCTTAATGTACTTAATCATGGTAGTTCTTTAGCATCTGTTAATAAAACTATCATTGTATTAATCCCCAAAAAGAAATCTCCAGACTATATTCATGAGTATAGGCTTATTGCTTTTTGTAATGTTTTGTATAAAAGCTTGTGGCAAAGTTTCTGGCAAATAGGTTGAAACAGGTGTTATCTCCCTTAATCTCAAGCAATCAAAGTGCTTTTATCCTGGGGAGATTGGTCACAGATAATGCCATTACAACTTTTGAAATACTACATTCGATGGGGAAGCATAATAATGGTGACAAGGGTTTTATGGCCTTGAAGTTCGACATGAGCAAGGCTTATGATCGAGTCGAGTGGAATTTTATCACGCAGGTTATGGAAAAAATGACAAAGTGTTTGGCAACTACTACGGATTATAATCTGCGACGTGTCATCATTTTATTGGTTGTTTTTGTAAAAAGTAAGCAGTTGCGGCTTGATTTTTACTTTTTGACTTTTTTAAAAAAGTGAAACCAATATAATGATGCCGTGAGGCAGATTACAATCTAGATTATAATCTGTGATAGTTACCAAACACTTCCTGAGTTTCCAAGAGAAGTGAACAAAGCTAGTTGAGGAGTGTATCTCTTCAGTGGAGTATATTTTTATTTTCAATGGGAGCTACCAAGAGAAGGTGAAGCCCTCCAAGGGGCTCAAACAGGGGTGCCCATTATTGCCATATCTATTCATCACTTGTGCTGAGGCTTTTTCTTCGTTGATTTCACATGTAGAGGCACAATAGCAGATTAAGGAATGAAATGCACCACGAATAGGACGGCAGTTAGTTATCTATTTTTTGCAGATGATTCCATCTTATTCACATGGACGACAACTCGAAATGTCACTTGCAACTTGGAAATCCTGGACAGTTATGGATCGGTGTTGGGTCAAAATGTAAATATAGAGAAAATGTCCAACTTTTTGGCCAAATGTTAAACAGGATAGAAGGAAAGTCATTGGCAATTTGCTAGGCTTGGATATTTCGCGTCAACATAAGCAGTATTTGGGACTCCCATCAGTGGTTGGCTGGAACAAATGGAAAACTTTTGAGAGTATCAAAGAGAGGGTTTGCGATAGAGTTTAGAAATGGAAGAGGAAGAATTTTTCCAGTATAGGTGGGGATCTGATGATCAAAGCTATTCTCCAGGCTATCCTACCTATATCATAGGGCTTTATCGCATCCCAGTTCAGGTTTGCAATGATGTCAGGGAAATTATCTCTCACTTCTGGTGGGGTGTAAAAGATACGGGGCGGAAATTGGCATGTGTTAAATGGGAATCATTATGCATATCAAGGGAAGAAGGAGGCATGGGGTTTAGAAGCTTACAAGTTTTCAATCAACCTATTAGCTAAACAAGTCTGGCGATAGATGCATGACCCAGACTCTCTAGCTGGTAGAATACTGAAGGAGAAATGCTCCCTGAGTACCACAGTTATAGAAGCTATTTGGAAGAATGGGTCCTCTTATGTTTGGCAAAGTTTATTGTGGAGAAGAGAGGCATTCAGTTGGGAAACAAATGGAGAGTTGGTACGGGAGTTAATATAAATATTTTGGATGATCCATGGCTTTCGGGAGGACCAGCGTTTAAACCTATTACAACATGAGTTGAGAGGATTGAATGGGTGGTAGATTTAATAACTGAGTAGTGGGAATGGGATGTGGAGAAGATTGAGAAGCGGTTTTGGCCAATAGATCAGAATAGGATTTTTTCCATCCCATTGGGCAGTGGGCCTCTTGAGGACACGCAAACTTGGAGTGGCACTAAACATAGGGAATTTTCTATCCGTAGCGGGTATCACATGCTACGCCAATTCCAGCGGCAAGTAGAAGAAGAAAGTAGTTCAGCTGGAGCTCAAGATTGGAACAAAATCTGGAGGCTGAACATCCTCCCACGCACAAAACACTTTTTCTAGAGATTATTAGCTGGCGCAATCCCAACAAATCTCAACTTGGCTAAGCGACGGATTGTGGCTAACATATGGTGTCTGTGATGTCAAGCCTTTGAGATGGACTTACATTTGTTTGTACAATGTGATTGGGTCAAGTCTTTATGGACAGAACTTGGATGTTGGGAAGACATCAAATATGCAGTTCGGCTTAGAGGATAGATGAATTTTGGGGGGTTTCTATGGAAAATCTGGGAAGAAGTTTTAGGCGCGACCATAGACTTCATCTGCATGGCCTTGTTGAGCATTTGGAAGAATCGTAATCTAGTCATGCATGAAGGACAAAGTCAAGGAGTGGAATATGTCTGAGATGTTATTATTATTTCACTTGAATCCTACCAGAAGACCCGGACACATGAGATGAGATTGAAAAACACGCAACGTGGAATTGAAGTCGTTTAGATGAACCGAGCGGGGAGCTTGCAGGGGTTGACACTCTCCATGGATGCAGCCATTAAGCCAGTTAGTGGATGGATAGTGTTAAGAGGAATCATGAGAGATGAAGCCGGGATTTGGAGGCAATGGGGAAACATGGATTCTATTATGGCAGAAGCTTTGGCCATCCAAAATGGGTTGGAATTGAGTAAGGAAGGACAATTGAAGATTGCTCGGGTTGAGACTAGTAAGCAGATGGTAGTTCAGAAACTTATTAAAGAAGATCCTTTGGTAGCCTACGCCTGGGTTATTATTGATATTCAAGAGCTTATGAGAGAGAGCGGATGTGGTTCGTAGTGTTATATCCGTAGAGATAGGAATAGAATAGCCCACAAGTTAGCTTTTTATGCGTCTAGTACGACGTGTAATTCATTTTGGACTGATTGTATACCTCTATTTATCTGGGACTGGATCCGAGATGTGGGGTAATTTTGTAGTATGAATGAAAATTCCGTTTCAAAAAAAAAAAGTCAAAGAAACTAATATGCCAAATGACACATCTTATTGAAAGGAGAAAATGGAATAGATCGGAAGAGCGTCGTTAGGGAAAGAGTGTAGGCAATGGTGTAG
>CAVNYN010282091.1:0-27443 GCA_963692815.1 Nyctanthes arbor-tristis
CTCAGGCCAACGCCCAGCAGAGTCAGCAGCTGTCTGAAGTCCAAGATCAAAGAGTTGCTCGGCTGGAGGCAAACATGGCTCGGCTACGAGCAGACATGGTTCAGCTGGAGGCAAACATGGCCCGGCTGGATGAGCGCTTTAATCAACTGGATGCACGTTTGGCTCAACAGGGACCTTTATTTGCAGACCCATCTGCTAGGTGATGGGTGACATAGATTCCAATTTGACAGATAACCCGAGGAGCATCTTGCTTTCCTTTTGGTTTTTGTTGACTTTTGGAAAAAATGTCTTCTTTTAATAAAAGACGGGTGCAGAGAAAGTTTAGGTGGAATTACCAAAATGCTCATCCTAGAAATAACCTTGACTCTTTGGTGTCCTGTCTAGAGAGTTGTACATACATATATATATATATATATATATATATTTTTTTTTTGGTCTGACTAGTGTAGTCAAAATTTTCATAGTTGTATAAGAAAATGAACGTGTTATTTGACTCTCTCTCTCTCTCTCTCTCTCTCGCAGAGAAAGTTTAGGTGGAATTACCAAAATGCTCATCCTAGAAATAACCTTGACTCTTTGGTGTCCTGTCTAGAGAGTTGTACATATATATATATATATATATTTTTTGGTCTGACTAGTGTAGTCAAAATTTTCATACTTGTATAATAAAATGAACGTGTTATTTGACTCTCTCTCTCTCTCTCTGTGTGCGTGTTACATGTTAATTTACTCAGTCAACATATAGATGGTTGTCTATTGTTGCCAAATAAATTGAAATTTGATTCAAATGATCACTTATCTATAGTGGACATGTTCCGTTTCCCAAAAAAATAAAAGATAAAAATAAATAAGGGTTGCCTATAGGTAGGGCAAAACGAATAAATGATTATAGAGTTTGGGGCAAAAAAAAAATTATTTTCTTTATATATTTTGTGCAATTTTTATTTTTATTTTATTTTTTTTTAATTCAAGGGGTAGATATTGGAAATGGAGAAGGGGTAGGTGTAATTCGAATTCGGTACCTTCCGCTCGGAAGGTAAGTATTTGCACAATTTTTTCAACCACATATATTGTTGTGTAATTGATATCTGCCTTTATATATTGAATTTTTTTTGGGAGTATATATTTTTGGATTCTTTACATAAAAGGTATACCTTTTAACATATATTTCATGTTTATGTCTATATCGAAACATATTGCAAATATAGACTATCACATTGCAAAAACACCCCTCCAAAAAAAAGGAAAATAAATGAAAATAAAATATATAAATATGAATTAAAAAAATGAAATCGAGTATTAAAAAATGGGAAAGTATGGGTAGCATTATCTCTCTAGAATCATGCAACATTCAAATCTAATTTTAGTTACAAGAATCCTAATCGTTAAATGCATTCATCAACAATTCAAAATTAAATCATAACTGAAAATTATTGCCCTTGATCAATCTCTAATAAATCCGATAAATCTTGATTACTTGCTGCGTACCAAAAAACCAAAGAAAAAAGCAAAAATAGTTTCAAATTCAATCATGATAGAGAAAATAATTATGGTGTTACCATGGTTTTTTGTATCATGTTTTTCCATTTGTTACCATGTTTTTTTTTTCAATTGCTACTACTAACATTTGTCGCCTTGGTGATTTTTTTCTCCGAGGTGTTTGTTACCATTCTTTTTCTTTTTTAATTTCACATGAGTTTTTTTTCGTGATTGTTACCATTATTTTTCTTTTAAATTTTACATGATTTTTTTTTGTGTTGTTGTTACCATTCTTTTTTTTCCTTTTTTTTTTATGATTTTTGGTGCTATAAACAATTTTTTTCCTTTTTACAATGTGGTTTTTTGTAAAGATTTTTATTACTAGATAGAGAGAATAATTATGACTAAAATTGTCACCATCTAGAATTTAGGGGAAAAATCAAATTGTAATCAAATTCAAAAACAATGAAGTTATCAACAAGAATACAAGGGATTCAAGTTCTTCAAAATTAAAAAAAAAAAATCGATTAATCTATTATAATCATATTAATTAAGAAAAATTGGTTATAATTATGGAATTCCAACATGGAAATTGAAAAACTAATATAAAAATAAAAATAAATAATAATAATTAAAGAAAGAAAAAAGGAAAAAAAACGTGGTATAAGTATAATTAAATATGGTAGGATAGCAAATATTTTATGTGCGAGGTGTATTATTAAAATATAAATAAAAAAGGGTGTAGATATTTTAATTTCCTCGGTTCTTTATATAAAAATTACTAGTTTTGAACATGTTAACCACTACTACACGTATATGTGAAACTAATTAAAAAAATGCCACAATCTGTTGCAAATATGCCATAATATATTAAATATAGATTATATAAAATATAAATAGGAAAACAATATAATAAAGAGTGGTTATATTGACACTACATGTTTTACTAAATACACCACACTCTAATTGTATTTAATATCCTTCATTTTTTTCATATTTTTAGATTAAGACATTAACTTTTTCTTTGCCATATTTTTATTCTTAATCTTCAATCAATTATCACATCTTATATCTAGCAATGATTTTCTTCTAAAAATTTTAATGTAAGAACCACTTAAATCTTTTAAATAAGTCAAAAAAGAAAAATTTGTAAAAGCAATATATATATTTTCTTATGATTCTAAGACATATGAATGAAATTTTTTGAATAATAATCATTATTAAGAAACAAGATATAAAAATTAATTAAACGGTTCAGAAAAAATGTAATAAGATTTCTTGGGATATAAACTTCACAAATTATAAAGATTAAGGACCTTTAATGTAATAAAAATGTGGTGTAACTATAAAAAAGTGTAGTGCAGATATATTTTCCCTATAATAAATATAGATTATATAAAGTATAAATAGGAAAACAATAAAAAATGATTAATAAAAAAAAAAAGATATTTGTAATTGACATCCCCAGAAATTATGCAACAATTAAATTGGCGACAGTTGCAACCCTCAATCTAACTAAAAGATTTGGCGCAAGCCATAAAATCATGGCATCATCTCCCCTAAAATCATGCGGCATAATCTAAACACAAGGAATCAAAGTCATCCATTCAGAGAACGTATTCTTCCAATAAAATTAGTAACACAGGTCATTCTTCTATATCTGCATGACAGAGTACTGAATTTTGGGGAAAATAGAGTAACTAAGTGTTATCAGTGAAGACATCTCTCATGGTTCGTGTCGGTGTAGTGGTGCTATACAATGGTCACTGGACGTCGTATGTTGATTACCATATGACTGGTTTTCTTCTCCTTGAAGATTGCACAATCGACAAACTACAGGAGCTTATATACAGATATCTTCAAAATCCGGGAGATCAATAGCTGCCATTCTTGTTCATTTGACTTCCTAAGCGGTGTTATTGTTTGTTACCCTTGTGGGGATATTGTTACCCCTGTATTGTTCCACAGTGATAGTTTTGGAAAAAAGTAGAACAGGAAAGTATCCCGTTGCATCACAAGGCTAGTGTTGATAGCAAAAGAAAAACAGAAAATCATATGCTAACAAGTGTTAATGTTTGTTACCGTTGTATTGTTCATCGGTGATTGTTTGGATAAAAAGTAACCAAAAGTCTAGTATTGATAGCAAAGTTCGGAAGGAAATGTAGGAAAACAAAGGGGAAATTTAAGAACTTTAATAAAAAACAGCACAAAAGTAAAAAAATATTAAAAAAAGAAAAATATTAAAATATTTAAAAAAAAAAAGAACATAGATTATGGTTCTGATATCAAAGTTTAGAAGGAAATGTAGGGGAAAAACGTGGAAATCAAAAGACTCTATGAAAAAACAGCAAAAATGGAAAAAATAAACAAGAAAAAAAGATAAGGAAATATAAAAATAAAAAAAAAAGGAAAAAAATTCATGTTCTATATTCCAGCACTGATGTAAAAGGATCAGAATGAACTGATGGTCCATCAGATATAATTGTCTTTAGTGGAGGTTAGTTCAGTATCTGTAACTCTATTTTAAGACTAATATTACTGTAACCTAGAGTTGGGGCTTTCATATGGAATTAGATGAATACTTTCTCATTAAATATGTATAAAAAGGGTGTCCCCAACCATGGAATTTAATGGAATTTAAAATTTCATGACATTTTAGGTGTCCTCAATTTAGATTTTTATGGAATCTATCAAATCTTAGGGTCCTCAATTTAGGTTTTAATGGATTCTACGAAAATCCGGCGTCCTCAAACATTCCATAGATTCTATTGATTTCTTATATGAATGGATTTGAATGGATTTGAGTGGAATTATAAGCCATATATATGAAGGAAAAATTCTACACAAATTCCACCTCCCACCCTCTGATTTCAAAAGCCATTTTTCCCAATAAAAAAAAAATTATATCTTGCAAAAAGGGCCAAAAAAAAAAAAAAAATCAAAGCGTCTCTCTATCTTGTACCTCTTCTTCGACGTATCGTCTTCTACTCCCAATGCAAGTTCGACCTCGATTTCCATCCTCCATGATAACAACTTGATAAGGTAATTGCTTCTTCATTTATGAAAAGCTTTCATTCAATAATTTGTATTTTTGAGTTGATTATCAGTTTTGTGAATAATCACCGTAGGGTTTATTTGTTGGCTTGGTTTGGATGCTGACATTCTTGATTTTATATATAGAGTAATCAACAGGAAAAGTTAGGAAAAAAATATTCATGAACTGTACAATTATAGGAAAATTGTATTGAAGTAGAAAATATTTACAATGGATATACAGTGCGGTTTGTGGAATTATAGCAGAGCCACGTACAATCACATACTAATTTGGCATATCTACTTTTTGGAACAATCACATGATGATCTCGTCTGCTTTTTGAGTGAAAGCAGAGAAGCACAATCCATCTGAAATTACAATGCGTGAAAGATTGATAATGGAAGATAATGGAAAAGCGTGAAAAATGATAATTTTTTGTTAAAATAATTATTGCAATCAATGTATGCTCAGCTTGAAGTTGGGGGCTAATTAGACAAATAGCTCTCAACATATTATAGCCAATTTCCTATTTGTTAATTAAACAAAAAGCTCCCATAATCATTATAATAATTAAATAATATATGATGCCTAAAATTTAATGAGTTCTTGATTTGAAATTTTAGAGTTTTGTTTACTGTAATTGTTTTAAAGGCACAAAATTATTCTTGGAGTTTCGATGGAAGTTCATAAGGAGAAATCAAGAGAAAATTTATAACTAGAATCACGATTACATCTTGGTATGTTACTTAACCTATTGAATATGAAATTTGTTTTGTGAACACAAGGTTGACAGTAGCTTAACATAGTGAAATAACATACCTTGGAATGGATATAATGCTTGGACTGTAGAAGAGAGCTCTTTGTTATTAGAGCTTTTGGTTGATGCTGCTAATCGTGGATGGCGTGATAGTAGTGGATTGATAAGTAAACAAACAGTTGAAACCAAAATACTTCCTATACTGAATGAAAACCTTGGATGTCAAAAGACATATACTATGTATTAGAGTCGATGAAAGCATTTTAAACAAAAATATGCTGAGCTTATGAGATTTAGCTCAGGTTTTGGGTGGGACCCAAATAATAAAAAGTTCACGGCTACTAATGAAGTGTGGAACAACTATTTTGAGGTAATATTGGATAAGTTTTCCAAAATAATTCTAAGTATGTACAAAACTAATCAAATACTAATTATTGTGTACTTCTCCTTTGTAGTCTCATCCTACTCATAAGAACCTTCGAACTGATACCTTTCCGGACTATGAAGATTTACGAATTGTATTTGGGAATGCAACTGCTACAGGAAAAAACTCAATTGGGTTGGGTGATAAATCAAATGCAAGAACATATGGAGTTGAAGAGAATACCCACGTGTGCTCTTCCGATCTATACGTTTGATGAGTTTCATGAGGCGTACATCCCAACCCAGCAAACACAATCAAACAATGCTCCAACAAATGAAAATTACACTTCTTCCCCACCTATAGTGGAAACTGGTAGGAAAGCTCCCTTAGGAAATAATAGTTCAAAAAAACGAACTAGAAATGAATATGAAGGGAGTTCTTAGTCAACTGACAGTGTGTCTCGAGCTGAATTTCAAGTGAAGACTACTGGTGGCATGGATTGTATTGCTGAAATTGCAACTGATATTCGAGGAATGCTAAGGATGATGGAAAAGAGGGAATGAGATAGAGAGAAACACGAACTGGAGAAAAAGGAAACAGAGGACAACAATAATATATGGAATGCGATCAAAGAGACTCCAAATTTAGATGATTGCACACGTTACAAAGCACATGCATTTATCCATAAGTTTGGAATGAAAGAAGCTTTTCTGAAAATGTCACTTCAAGAGTGTCAAGAGTGGATGAAGTATAATGTGGAATACGTCTTTGCTTAATTTGTAAGATAATTTACTGTCTTTGCTAGCCATGAAAACTTTTATTTTTTGAATTTATTGTTGAACCTTTATTTTTAGTTGTTAATTTGGTGCGAAATTTCTACAGCGGGTTATTATTATTGTTTTTCTTATGGATTTGGATAATTTGATAAATATCTATTACATTGTTTCTGTTATACAGATGTAATGAAGTGTTTTTATGCATTTTATATGCTTTTGCCTGATTTGCTTTGATTATGTGCTCTGATTATAGAATTTTAGCAAAGTTCATCTGCAAGCACTATATTATATAGTTTTTGGATATAACTTAAGATGTGTAATATGAAGCTAAACTTATATAAACAATAGTGAAGATTCCAAGAAAAGTTATGTTGGTTTATATCAACAGTAATTTTGGTACATAGAATAAAATAGTTCCAGAAATATAAAAGAAAAAAAAATCTTTGGGATAATGATGTGAAACATTATTATTAATCTTTTCCTACATAGTGACCATTACTAATTCAGCCTGCAGTTCTAATGGTTGGATTCTTTTTGTATAATTCATCCTGTAGTTTTAATGGTTGGATTCTTTTTATGTGTTTTATATTATGATAATAACATATAAATGTTTTTCTAGGTCTTCCGATCTAAAAATGGAAGGTGGAATAAGACAAGAATTTGAAGAAGAATTTTATGAGACTCTCATGTTAGTTTTATTAGCACTTCAAGCAATACTTCAAGTGTACTTCAAGTGTTAAATGATTTAATAGTGTTTATGCATGGGGAAGAGTATATTGAACGTCCTCTTCGTAGGCCAATAAGTACTGTTGGATTTGATTACATAAATCGAGTATTAAATAAAGATCCTATGCATTTTAGATAGATGTATAGGATGTATCCTGAAGTTTTTCTTAAGCTTTGTAACATCCTTAGAGAAAAAAATCCCTATGAGATACGCGTTATATCTGTGTTGAGGAAATGCTTGCCACATTCTTGCTCACAGTTGGTCAGAATAATCGGCATTGTGTTACTTGAAAGACATTTGATAGAGCACATTCTACTGCTAGCAGAAATTTTAACAAAATTTTGAAGGCTTTAAACACAATTTCACCTACTATGATGGCCAAACCTGGAGTTGCAGTTCCAAGCAAAATAAGAGAAAGTACAAGATTTTATCCTTATTTTAAGGTAATTATTATTCAATATTCTCAGCAAACTTTGCTTGTTATTAATATTTAATAATAATGTAAAAATATTGTATGAAATACGTTTTGGTCATTAGGATTGTATTGGAACAATTGATGGTACACATATACCAGCTATAGTTTATGGACGAGATGTGAGCTCCTATCGTAATCGCCATGGAATAATATCACAGAATGTATTGGCAGTATGTACTTTTGATTTGGAATTCATTTATATTCTTAGTGGATGGGAAGGTTCAGCTCTTGATTCAAAATTATTGAATGATTCACTAACAAGAAGAAATGTGTTAAAAGTTTCACAACGTAAGCACTGTTACTCTCATTCCGTTTTGTTTTGTAGTTGCATCGTAAGTTCTATTTTTTTACGTATGATTTATTTTTCTTTGGCTCTAGTTAATATACTATATGTATTCTATGTTAAGGAAAAACTTTTCTTGTGGATTGTGGATTTCCAAATCGTCGTCAATTTTTGGCTCCATTTCAAGGTGTTCGATATCATCTCCAAGATTTTGGTGGGGACTGTCGTCATCCTGAAAACGCCCGCAAACTATTCAATCTACATCATGCTTCTTTGAGAAATGTAGTTGAGAGAATATTCGGTATATTCAAATCACTATTTGCAATTTTTAAGTCAGCACCTCCATTCCCATTTAGAACACAAGCAGAGTTAGTATTGGCTTGTGCAGGATTGCATAATTTTCTTTGTAAAGAGTGTCGTTCTGATGAATTTCCTGTTGAGCCAGATGACAAAGATTCATCTCAATCGTCTTTATTAACAGAAATTGAAGATGACGTGGACATTCTCCAAACTCAAGAAGAACAAAGAGAAAATGCAAATGAATGGAGAAACAACATAGCTCAAGAAATGTGAAGAGATGCCTTAAATGAAGAGAATAGAGATTTATTCAAAAGACTATGATTTTCATTTTGAAAATTAACAAACTTTTGACCATTTCAAATTATAATTTTGTAAGATAAGTTTATGGAACTATTTTTTTTCTTTTTTTGGTTAATGACTTTGTTTGAATATTTACATTTCTTTTCATTTTTTGATGATCATGAAGCTATGGTAGTTTCATAAAAATTCATTAATTCTATGTTTGAAGGCACCTATAAATTCTACTAAAATCTATTAAAATCCACACAAATCCATGCTATTGAATTCCATAGAATTCTATCAGAATCTAATGGATTATGTGGAATTCTATTAAAATCTATGGAATTCATAAATCTTAAAAAATCCTTCAAATTCCATGTTAGAGACACCTCCCTAAAAAGGAAAAAGATGTTAACAAGCGTACTATTTGTTACCCTTGTGCGACCATTGTTACCCCAGTTTTGTTCTCCCGGGTAATGTTTGGGGAAAAGGTAAAACAGACAAGTACCCCTTCTGCACCAAAATTCAGGCGCTAGTAACAAAGATCAGGAGAAAATGTAGAAAGAAAAAAAAAAAAAGGCAGGCAAAAAACAAAAGGAAAAAAAAGTCAAGGGAAAAAAGAAAGGCCTATACCACATTATAGGACTGAGCAAAATGAGCAGAAACGTTTGTTACCCTTTGTTACTCTGGTGGGACCTATTGTTACCCGTAGTGATTTTTACTAGATGTCAAGAAGTTGAGGCAAAAAAGAAATATTATTTAAAAAATACTAATAATAAAGGGAGAAATTGGGTTATGTTACCCATTGTTACCAGTGTTGAATAGACAGGAAAAACATTGCAGGAGTCTGAAGCATATTACCAGGACAAACACAGTAACAATTTATTTATAAGAAATGCATCAGGGCATAGGCAAAAAACAGCTACGAAAATGTTGCCCTGTTAAGAATACCACTAATCCAGAACCAGGAAAATGAACATTTATGTCCAATCTCATTCATGTACAAAAATAAAACCACAACAAACATCAAATGAATGTTACTCCTAGTCAGTGGCTGCTGGTTGTAAAAATGGAGCAGAGGGGAATTTTACCCATTGTTACCAGCATTGAATGACAGGGGAAAAAATTGTAGAGATGAAACATATTACCTGGACAAGAACTCAGAAAAGCTCATATTACCAGACACAATGTATCAGACCATTGGCAAAGACAACTCGCAAAATGTTTCCATCAACTGAACATTCATTTCCAATCTCATTCATGTGCCAAAAAAAAAAAACAACAGCAAACATCAACCGAATGGGGAAAAAAACGAACAGCACCTTATCATGCCCCACCAGAGTATAAATGATAGTGACCAGAGCATAAAATATAAAACCTTACAAGCCACAACACCTGTGCGAAACGAGTAACATATGTTACTGCAAAAAACATAATATATTTTCATTAATAATTAATCAAACTGCTCCAAGAAATGCAAATATTATTCAGTGGCAAAAGGAAAAAAAAAAAAAAAAGAAAAAAAGATATTACTGGTAAGAGTCATCATCCATCGAATATCGTCCTAAAAAATGGAAAAGAAAATAATAATCTTAATGAGTTACATTTATTTTAGGGAAAAACTGCCTTCATATTGCAGCCCCGAAGAAAGAAAAGTTCACTATATATTGCTGTCCGTTCAACGCTGATTCATTAACATACTTGAACAGCTGGATGGCCATGTTCTTCCGAGCTGTGAGGGCATCAAACGGATCAGCCATTTGGTTAAACTTATTCTTGAAGAGGTATTCAGCATATTCAGCCAACCTGGGGAAGAAAAACACATGTTACTGCCAAACAAGGACTATGAAAAGAGCACAACCCAAAAATCATCCCACACATGAAACAACAATAGAAGCAGAACCACTCACAACCCCCAACATGCTGTAAAAAAATTTAGCAATGTTAGTAAAACACAAAAAGACATGGTACCTTGTGGCCCACAGGTAGCTTGGTTCGAACTGTTACAGATTTTTTAGACGGAGAACGCTTAGACTTTCTGCTTGCAGACCGCCTCATCGTCATCTTGCTTGGCCGAATTTTGCTGCTACTATGTCAGAAAACCATGGCTGCCAACAGTCCACTCCAATTAGGAAAAAAACTGATAAAACCCCCGGATTCAACAATTAATCGAGATGGAGAATAGGAGGATGGAGCTTGAATGATATGAATTAGATGGGTAACAGATTGGAAGTGTACGACGAAAGGCGTGCGGCACCATGATTCCTGAAGATTCATTGCAAAAGATATTCAGGCTTATTTTTAGGGATAATAATTAATTAGGTCAAATTAGAATTCAAATATTATTCTTCGAATCTGGAACCTCTATTTAAATATATAATATTATCAGTTACATTACCGATAATAAAAGATAATGTCGAAATATAAAATATAATTTATACTAATTTAAATTAATGAAAATTAAAAAAAAAGTCTTAAACAAAATGGTATTATTGCAATGTAAGGTGGCATATTTGCAAATACTTTCAATTCTTGGTGTAAAAACGGTTAAACTATCAAGGAGGAGGTAAAACCTCTAATTACCTCTAAACAAAAAAACAATGCAATTACCATAATCCAAAGCAAATTTCGGGCCCGAAAATCAAATGACACCCAAAATCCCAAATAAAAAATAGATGCTTTCCCAAATAATAACCAGTGTTTTGTTTTTTAGTTCTATTTTTAGCTTAGAATTTTGAAAAAAAAAAAGCATTTGCTATAGAGTATAAGGGCCCAATTTTTTAAGTCCGCTTGTGGCCCTGTTGAGCACAGATCCGGCCTTGGTGGTGCTTATAGGCACTTTAATTGAATTCTGCGGTATACCATCTTATTAACTATTTATGGTGATTTCCTTTCCCAAAAAAAAAAGAAAAAAAAATTTAAGGTGATTATGTTTTTTCTTTGATTTTTTTAGATGGGCGTTCTCAATATAGAATTTAATGGATTTTTTGGGTTGTATAGATTCTTATAGAATTGATAGATTTTATATAGAATTTCACAGAATCCATTAGATTCTCATGAGTCATGAATTTTATAACATGGATTTTTGTGGAATTCTAATGAATTTTGTTGAATTTCAAAGGGTGTCTCTAACACAGAATTTGATTGATATAATCTCATATTTATTTTTCTAGGTTGTTATTTCTAATACACTTTTACCTTGTATTGTCAGGTAATCAATTATAAAATCAGTTAAGAACTTATTAGTGTCATATTGATAAATTTAAACGTTACAGTAACATTTTTCTTTTCTCTTATTTATTTATTTTTGTTTGAGTTGAATGCTAACTTGGTATAGAAAAAGTTATATGACTTTTTGCTCAATGATCAAAAAATAAGAAAAAAGTAAAAATATTCAAATAATGTCAACTTTGTCTTCCTTCAATTGAAAACATTAATATTTTTTAATTAAAAATGAATAAAGATAATAAAGTCATTTTCTACTTTATGTACAAATATAAAATTTATGAAATTACATTGTAACTTTTTAATATCGCAGTAATACTTCATCTTTATTCTAGACATTCATTTACTTTGCACAAATTAGAAAATGATGTGATTTTCAAAAAAAATGAAGTTTTTGTCAAATTTGAATTTTACTAAAAATTATGAAATTATTTTAAATTTAATATTATTATACTTTTATAATAATCTCACATAGCATCCACAGATAAATTTGTTTTGTTTAGATTGATTATAATGTGATTTTTTTAAAAATTAGAATTGTGAAGGAAAAAATTACGTGCTATTGTATTAAAAATAAATTATTTATTTATTTATTTTGTAAAGAAGGCAGTCTTTCATTAATTAATAGAATTCCACACAAACGGAGATATGAAAATGGGTATGTAATCAAACCAATGAAAAATCAACCGCGATATTAATAAATTATACTCACTATTTTTGTACAAATTGAATGCGATATGATTGTTTAAAAACTAGAGTGACAAAGAAAAACAGTTTTGAAATTTTTTGATTTTAAATTTTTATTAATTATGTAGATGTAAAAAGATTTTATGAATTCCATAAGAATCCGGGAGTTATAGGTCGGATTTTAATAAAAATGTTACAAGTGTATTTTTAAGCTTAGAATCCATAGAATTCCATTGAAATCCACCAGATTCTATAGGTAATTGAGGACACTGGATTTCTATGGAATCCACAGAATTCTACATTGGAGACACTTGAAATTGTATGGATTTCTAAAATCCACCAAATTCCATATTGAGTCCCTTTCCCCGAAACCGTGTGCTGGTGGGTTTCCTTTCTTAACAACTTGGACACTCTCTTGGTCCTCATCCCTCCCCATCCCCCTGGCTCACTTCTCTCTCAAAATTTGATAGACTATAGAAAGAAATCATCAATCGTAGCTGTAATTGGGAAAATTTTGATGAAATATCCTAAATTGATGCAAATTAGAGAGGAGGTTTTTTTCTTTTTCATATATAAGAAATAATTTAGGGTTCGATGTAATTTCCCCATTTAATTTCCAACATAAAGTTGATTTCTACTCCTTTTTTTTTTCTACTGCATAGTTTAGCAACTATTTCACGCGTCCTTTTTTTTTTTTTTTGCTACAATGATAGACTTTCTAATCGCTATTTGTTTCTTTTTTTCCTTTTTGTTATTTTGTTTTATGGCAAAGTAGACTTTTGGTTGGAGGCGTGAAAGGCGATATGGACACTAATTGATAAGGCGACTAAAGCGGCCATCTCCGACTATGTGAAGAATTGAAGCATTGCCAAGATAAATGGTTGGTTCGCTAATTTTGAAGTTGAATCCGTAAAGTAGTAATTCTCTAGATCCATTGCAACATTTTTCATTTTTTGTGAAAGCTTTTCTTTTCCTTTCTAGCACATGGTTATTGTTGATAATGGTTTTATCCATTGTGTGCAGTATGTAATTTGGATGTTTCGGTCCATGGAGGATGCTTCTTTTAGTCAGCTTATCAATGTGAGTACATTACGATTGCTAACGTTTTCAATCTTGAAGACAATGAATTATTTACAAATTTCATTATCTGAAGCATGTGAAGTGTATAAAACTTTGAATGTTTTTCTAATGGGAACCTTTGGCGCTATGGTAAGTTATTGTTTTCAATTATTCTGAATTTGGGGTTGGCTATTTGTTTGTACATAGAGCCTATGTCTTTAAAGAGTTGGGAATAAGAACTTGACCTTCATGTTCATTCCATTTATTGCATTAATGATAAATCTGATGACAATACATGTTTGTTTCTTGTACTACTGCATCATATAAAGAGACGGGTCCAAATTTAAACCCTAGATTATAAGTAGCGTCTCTATCTTTGAAATAAATGGCAGATATTTCTTATTTTCTACATGATTTTTTCTGTACATTAATTTTTGTATCATTATTTCCTAAAAGATGTGTCCCTCCTTCAATCCTTTTAAACTTTGCAGATATTAGGCGTCACCAGAAGGTTATTCTCTCTTTAATGAACGGGTAGATTTCAATTTATTCAAAGTGTAAGGCTCTGTATTCAGTCCTAAAACTAGCTAGTTATTAAATTTCTAGACCATTTTTAATTCTAGGTATTGTTGGTAGATGTTAATTTTGCAAGAAAAAGGGGAAAGAGTTTTGAGCTAGACGTATGTCCTCCGGCATAGTCAATTGAAAAAATTTAGATATAGCACAAAAAAGCCATAATTATTTTAATTGTGTTTGGTTCGTCTCAAAAAATTAACCAGAAGTTGTCTTCTTCAAAATATGTTTGTTTCAAGTTGAAGTCTAACGAGACATAACATATTTCCACAACAGTGGAGAATCAAAATTTGTAGAACAGATCGGAAGATTCTTGTTTTAAGAGAAACCCAGTAAATTAATTCACATGTAAAGAAAATATGCTGTTATCCTTAAAAGAAATTTTATTACCAGGCAACTGATTCACTAATCTATTCTATATCACCAATTGTATTGAATCTGCCTCTTAATAATTAAACTCTACCATTAATAGTTTTGAGATTTTATTACTTGGCAACTATTTCACTAAGGTTTTATAATGAAATTTTGGTCTCACGTGTTATGCTTTTATGCAGTACTATCCTTTATTTCTTTTGTAGATTTATTGATGAATTTACGGCTGCAAAAATTAATTGATGGTGATAGAACTTTCCCATTGAAGCATATGTACAAAAGGACTATTAGAAGAATTTAAATTATTATTTGAATAGTTTTGAACTCCACCGTAACTAAGTTTATTTCTTCTATTGATTCAGTTGATGTAAATTCATGATTTTATATTTCGACCGATGTTTAAGGGCATGTTTGAAGCTCTTTATTTTTACAATTTATAAAGAGAATTTATAACGAGTGGAAATAAGTGGTAGAGATTTAATTGAAATTTGAAATGTGTGGTGATTGTTAAGTAGTTGTCAAATCAACAATCAAATTATGGTAGATGAATTTATAAATGGAAAAAAATAAAGAGGTTCAAACAACCCCTAAATGTCACCGATTGATTGTATAGTTTCCTATTGATTATAATTTTTTAGCATTATTCTTTATGTACATTACACGAGTATTATACTAGTTTCAAATTAAAAAAGAAGCTGCAAATAAAAGTTTCAAACTAATTATTAGATTTATTGAATGAATATTCAAAAGGAGGGAAAAAATTAAAAAACAAAAAACATTCGTGTTGTTCTCACTCTACTAGTTTCCACTTGCGAGGCCTATTTTTTTATTTCAAAAGGAAATATCCCATATTTTAGAGAGGATAAATTTCACAAAAGGTTTTCAACTTTTATACTTTGAATCACTTAAGTCCTTAACTTTTTTTTAGCGTGTTGAGTCATCAACTTTTCATAAATATGCACAAAAGGTTTCTCCTAACTGATTCCATCTAAAATTTCATTAAATGGTTGACGAAATTACCTTTATACCATTATCTTTTAAATTTAAAAAAATTAAAAATTATAAAAATAAAAAAGGAAAAAAAAAACAACCCCACCCCACCCAACCTCCACCAGCAACTACTTTGATTGGCGGAAATGGCAGCCATTTCTGACAGCAGAAAGGGGAGAGACTCCCCTCCTTTCTTCTGCCAAAAATGGCAGAAAATGGTGGGAGACTCCCCCTATCCACTGCCGTTTTCGATCAAAAAATAGGGGGGGACAAAAATTCAATGCCATTTCCAGCCGACTGGAAACTGCTGAAAATTTTTGGGAAAGGGGGAGTCTCCCCCCTCCCAATTTCTCTCCAGAAAATGGCAGAGAAATAGGTTCCAGTAGATGAAGGGGGAAGGCTCGCCCATTTTAGCTGCCGGAATGTGCGGTGGGGGTTGTTTTTTTCCCTTTTTTATTTTTATATTTTTTAATTTTTAAATTTTTTTTTAAATTTAAAGGATAAAGGTATAAAAGTAATTTCCTTAACCATTTAACGAAATTTTAGATAGATTCCATTAGAAGGGACTTTTTATATGTATTTATGAAAGGTTGAGAACTCAGCGCATTAAAAAAAAATTAGGGACCCAGGCTATTCTAACCCTAAAGATTGGGGACAATATCTGAAATTACCCTATTAGGGATTATGTTTAAATTTAAAGAGTAAAAATTTACAAGAAACATAATTATATATTGTAATATCCCGAAAATTTCTACAAATTAATGTAAGCAATGAAATTGTTGTTTTGAAAGAATTCCCTGAATATTATTGTAAGATTACTTGAGGATTAAAATATTGTTATTGAATTGACGCTAAAGAAAGATCTTGGTTGATAATTGACATAAGCTAAAGTATAATAACTAAATTGACATGAACTAAAGAGCGTGAACTTGATTGAAAGATAATGCAAGGGGAAGGACTTCTTGGGCAATTTCCCGCCAAGTGTGCGGCGCCACATCGCGCCACTTGTCACGATGTAATTGGCACCACTTATCATGATGTGATTTGTGCTACTTGTCACGATATGATTGGCGGAACTTAAAAGTTATTAAAATTAGCTAAATCCTATTTGAAGCTAGGAATTTCATTTTTCCTCTCGAACCATTTCCCTTTTCTCTCCCGAACCCCAAAATTGGTCCAAAATGGCCTAGGGAATGAGAAAACTGATAAAAACCCGCCAAAATACCTATTTGTCATTTGAAAAGAGTCTCTTACCATATATGGAAGGATTATAGCTTGAAAGATAGCTTTAATTGAGGAATATCAAGGCTCTAAGGATACTTTTTCACGTGGGTTATTCGAAGAATATTTGAGGTGGGTAACCTAATACTTTGATTCATTTTCTACATACATAAAGTTTTGATAAGATTAGTGTGTATTTGATTGATGATTTTGATTAGACAAACATGGATTTGAATGCATTATTATTGAAAGAAAGATTGGTTTATTGCATTTGTATCGCTAGTTAATGCTCTACCCGTTTTGAATTGCTTTGTGATTGTATGGCCTTAGCTATTCTGAATTGTTTCCTGCACTATGACCTATTCAATGATCCTGGAATAGGGAAGATTAGTGTGGTGTTTGTTTTGAACTGGAATATCAGTATGGGTCTACTGGGGTTCATTGTGGATCTACTTAATTGAATTGAATCTGGCGCGCACCACGGGTAGTAGTTTAACTAGCGATATGGCCCTTTTGTGCATTGAAAAGCTTTGTACATGCAATAATTTGCTTGGAACTAAGTTTTATAAACGAAAGGTGAATCAAAAGATTGTGTTATTCACTGAGTACGTTGTACTCACTCCCCATTTATTACAATTTTTGTAGATAATTGGAGTTATAACAATTGAAAAGTAGGGCAAGTTGGGAGTTGGATCGTGCTCGTGAACGGGAGTAAAGTTGTGCATGTGGTGTAAACCTGTCATTGAAACTACCACGAATTTAATACTTTTATGTCCACCCTTATAGTATACATGTTTTTACATCTTATAACATATAAGAAAATACAGAGATATAATCTTTATATTTATTTGAATTCTACTTTTCATTGTAAAAGTTTTCTAATGATTTGGTCCATCTTGGTAATCAATGAAATATGTTTATACAACTTCTTGTATTTATATATTTTATTGAAAAACCTAGTTGTAATGTTTCTTTAAAAGGTTGACGATTTGTTAACTTATGAAATTATCTTTATCTATTAAACTCAGTAAGATAAGATAAATTGGATTGTTTTGCACGTCCCGTCCCCGTTATTTGAATAAAAGCTTCCGCTACAGAATTTGTAAATTTACCATAAGATATTCGGAAAATATTGTAAAGTTAGCGGGGGCGTGACAATCGAATTGTCTAACATATTTTTAAATTTTTAGTTTATAGTTAATAGAAATTAAATATATATATATCGTTAATTTAAGATAATTGAAAATTATAATTGTAATTTTTTTAATTTCCCCGTATAAATGATTATTAATAATTACGACTATTTTATATATGACTGCTGTTATGTATTATTAATTTATATAATCTTCATGTTATCTGACTTTATTGGTTTCAAATAAGTAATATTTTTAGAGTACATGACACTGTCTAATTAATAATTATTTTTTACAATGTCATTTATCTGAACTCGTGTAAAAAATAAAATGATATTTATTTGCATTAACGATAACAATCGGGTTAACGTTTGTTGTAAACTATAGTTACATTAAAATAACAAGAAAAAAATTACATTATTATTTAGTTGATGTTTAAAATCAATTACTTCTTATTGGGTAATATAACCTTATAAAATATTACTGTACAAAAAAAATAAAAATTTATATTATTTATTTTTTAAAATAAATTGATATATATTCTTCCCGTGCACCGCACGGGTGAGAATCTAGCAATATTTACCGTAATTAGTATTTACTTTCAAAATCCTAATTTTTATCTAGTACCACATGTCTAAGGAAAAAATTATGGTATTTCAAGGGTACCATAGACCTATTACTCCAGCAAATTTTTTAAAATGTGTAATCTTATTAGTTTCACCTTAACCACTCCACACTTCACCCAACACTCTTTACTTCTTCCGAACTGCTTTTTCTTTTACCTTTTTTCTTCAACTGATTTTCTCCATTTTTTTTGGCAATCATTTCTTCTCCTGTATACTCTAATTGACTTTTTTCTTATTTCTTTTCATTCAATGTTTGACCCCCACATTTTCTTTAGGTCTTTCATTGTGATTTCTCAATTTAATATTAGTATATAAATTTCATTATGGCCGGAATTTCACGTTTTGCTGGTTTATTTATAATTATAAAAATCTTTTTTCCTGCTAACTTAAATAACGGTAAGAAATTTATTTTTTAAGGTAAATTTTACAGAAGTTCACAACTTTTGTAAAAAATAATAATTTCATTCCCTACTTTTTTTAAAGCATGTAGGTCTCCAATCTTTTAAAAATATGCACAACAGGTCCCTACATACTATTTTTGTCAATTTTTGTTGTTTATTTCTTCTATAAAGACAATTTTACCCTTCATTTAAATTAAAAAAAATAAGAAAACACAAATTTTAAAAATTTATTTTGATCTCTCTGCCGCTTTCTCTTTCACACACTTGTTATACATATTTATCTGTATATCATTTTCACAACCATCCACTTAACATAAGCTATACATACACATTGTTCACTATATTATCTTTTTCATTCACTTACCTAACACCACCATTGCCGCTAATGTCATAGTCTCTTTCGACAATGAACTGTCTGAAATTTAAACTTAAATAAGGAATGATAATTGAGATGTAATTGACACTCAAGTCATAAAAAATTGAAACGATTAAAAATGTATGAATTTTTCTTAAGAAATAAATTGAAGATTTGAATTATTGGTAAAAAAATGGAGGATTTCTTTCTCCTTTTATTTCTCTACGACCTTTCTTATTTCAAAATTTTGCATCTACATATACTAAAAATGAAATGTAAATCCCCTTTTTTTTATTATTTTTAAAGACAACTAAAGTGGATACCTTATCGTTCCTCACTCCGAAAAAATAGCAAGGAAAAAACGATAATATATTGATCAATGTATATGTATAGCTTGTGTTAAGTGAGTAGAGAGGAAAACGATATACAGATGAATATGTATAAGTGTGTGAAAGGGAAAATAGCAGATATATCAAAATAAATTTTTAAAATTTGTGTGCTCTTTTTTTAATTTAAATAAAAGATAAAATTGTCTTTATAGAAAAAGAGAACAATGAAAATTTACAAAAAGAGTATGTAAGAACCTTTTGTGCTATTTCTGAAATGTTGGGGACCTACAATCTTTAAAAAAAATGTTAGAAATGAAATCTTTACTTTTTATAAAGTTTGGAGTCCTTTTGTGAAATTACCTTTTTCATGAGTATTTTCACTTTAGGTCCTCAACCTTTTGATTTTGTATCAAATTTGTTCTCATTCCTTCTTTTGGGCCTACTAGGCCCTGACCTTTCATTTATTATTATATTATATCAGACTAATATTACTTTTTCATCCCCAACCTTTCAATGTTCACCATTAACCCCTATCAAAATGAATATTATACCATTGATTCTTTATTTTTACTATAGGTTCCAACCTTTCAATTTGTACATAATTTTATCCACATTAATTTTTTGAGCATATAAGACCTATGACTTTTCATTTATTGTTGCGTTACGTTCTTGATAGCACTTTCCACCCTCAAAATTTCAATTACTAATGTTAATTCCTATTAAAATTACCATTACACATTTAATTATTTAAATAAAAATAAAAAGTTAAGAACAATACAAAATAAAAACTCCATCAATCCTAACCCATAATGGTTCCTGATTTGAGTTTTAAAAAAAAAAAATCCAATCTCGGAGCCGGTGTAAATATCATATAGAATTTTCGAATCCATTATGTATCACGGAGCGGATATAGATCATAGTGGATCCACATAAAAAAATCATTTTCAATTTACAAAAATAAAACTAAACCTTAATGGGCTAATTCTAATTTTGTATAGATCCAAAATTAGTGGATCAGATCGGATTGAGATGGATAACAAATCGGGGGCAAATTAGAGTGCAAATCACAAATGGAGACTAGAAATTAAATTAGAATTAAACTATTAGGTTTTTAGGCACATCTGCTCAATCTATATTCGCCATGTTATTTGTGGTAGATCAAGAAATGGGATCCGATTCTGTATGCTGGTACTTAGATTGATAACTTTTTTCGACGCAGATTTGATACCTATCGAGACCGTTATAGAACGATTTTTTTATTATCATTATTTCCAGTTATTGTCATTGGGTTGTGTTGGAGTGTGTGGACTTCTTATTTTATATTATTCTTTATTTTTTATTTAAATTAGTAATGATATTAAAAGTAAAAATTAAAATGTTACGTATGGAAATTGTTAATATGGATATAACACGACAAAAAAAATAAAAAATTGAAGTTCCTATGCACCTAAAAAATAATGGAGACAGAATTGTATCAAAATTGAAATATTTGTTTTGCTTTTTTGTTTAAGGCTCTTTCGGAGCAGAATGAATAGGTGCCTAAGTGGAAATAAAGAAAGAAAGGTATAATAGTCAATTTGATAGGGGTTTAATAGTGAAAATTGAAAGAATAGGGACGAAAAGTGACGTTTGAGACATAATACGATAATAAATGAAAAGCTGAGGACCTAGTGGGCAAAAAAAAAAGAACGAGGATAAAATTGATACAAAGTTGAAAAGTTGGGGACCTATAATGAGAATTACCCATTTTTTATCTACTAAGATTGTTTTGCTTGTGCCGATTCCTTGAATTTAATAAGATGGACAAAAATGTATATCGTTACACAAAATAAATTCATGTGAAAATCCTTAAACGAATCGAAATAAATATCGTCGCACATAATAAATTCATGTGGAAATCCTCAAGTATTAATTACCTTTGTTCCAAAACATTAGTCCAGTATTCCATTTTAAATCGTCTCAAAAAGATAGTCCTGTTGCTATATCAAGCATGTATTTAATTTTTCGTTTCCATGTTTGCACCTATTTAATTAACAAATTTAATCTATCTTGGTACATACAAATTTTAGAGAAAAACATTCTACAAATTTCAATTTTTATAATTTAAGGTCATTCATATGTATATAACCATTCAAATTTCTTCTCAATAATTTATATTGATAATTATTCCAACATCATTAATTAGGTATGAAGGTTAAAATTGGATGAACACTTACCGACCGTCCTATCTTTGTGGGATGAAGGTAGTAGTATGTTAGATGTGATTAAAAAAGACAAACTAAAAAACAGTAGCTAATTTAAATTTCACTTTTCGACAACCACACCATACAGACTTGTTGATACGCTCCACTCATTGTACCTCTAACTTACTTAAAGTGTGACACGAGACGACGATTAATTCCAACTAAACAAACCCACAAAACTTCTACATGAAGATACATATACTTGCCATTAGACTAAAATCTAATTTTAAAAACATCATAGATCTTAAAATTAAACATCAACACAACACGGGGGTTTGAGATGACGGCAATAATCACAAATAAAATTAAAAAGCTCCATACATTCAAAGCTAATAAAAAAAATTCACCATGATAATTATTTGTAACATTAAAAATAATTGAGAAAATTTATGTTGATATGAGTTAAAAATCCTATACTATAAAAGAGTGAAGCCGCAATCAATGTTCCCTGTAACAGTAATGGAAAACGGCGTCGTTTTTTGCATCTTTGTACGGTTCAAAGCTAATAAAAAAAATTCACCATGATAATTATTTGTAACATTAAAAATAATTGAGAAAATTTATGTTGATATGAGTTAAAAATCCTATACTATAAAAGAGTGAAGCCGCAATCAATGTTCCCTGTAACAGTAATGGAAAACGGCGTCGTTTTTTGCATCTTTGTACGGTTCAAAGCTAATAAAAAAAATTCACCATGATAATTATTTGTAACATTAAAAATAATTGAGAAAATTTATGTTGATATGAGTTAAAAATCCTATACTATAAAAGAGTGAAGCCGCAATCAATGTTCCCTGTAACAGTAATGGAAAACGGCGTCGTTTTTTGCATCTTTGTACGGTTCAAAGCTAATAAAAAAAATTCACCATGATAATTATTTGTAACATTAAAAATAATTGAGAAAATTTATGTTGATATGAGTTAAAAATCCTATACTATAAAAGAGTGAAGCCGCAATCAATGTTCCCTGTAACAGTAATGGAAAACGGCGTCGTTTTTTGCATCTTTGTACGGTTCAAAGCTAATAAAAAAAATTCACCATGATAATTATTTGTAACATTAAAAATAATTGAGAAAATTTATGTTGATATGAGTTAAAAATCCTATACTATAAAAGAGTGAAGCCGCAATCAATGTTCCCTGTAACAGTAATGGAAAACGGCGTCGTTTTTTGCATCTTTGTACGGTTGCATCTAAACGGCGTAGTTTTTTGCCCTTTTGTCCTTTCTCCATTTTACCCCTGAAATATAAATAATGCAATTATCAGATGAGCTCATTTGCCGTATGTTTTCTTGCTCCACGATCTCTATCTCTCTCTCGAGCGCTCTCCCGAATCTTCTTCTTTATCTAACTATTCTTTTTGGTGTTTCCTTTCTTTTTTTTTCGATCTTGGATTTTGGTTTCTGTTAACCTTTTTTGTCAATGATACCCGACTGTTTTTTGGTTCATTTCGGTGCTGTTCAAAATCAGGTTGTTTTCTGGTCCGTTATCTTGCACGTATCAGTGTCACAATCGGCTCAGAAAATTAGGGGAAATTAGCCCACTCTTTTGGGTTCTGCAAACCTGGCCTCAAAATTGGCCATATGTGAGTTCTTCAAGTGATTTTAGTCTTTGTTATCACATGATTAGTGAATTTCTTGTATAATTAAGGCATGGCTTTATGTGCGTGGCTTTTAAGAGGTTTTTTTATCTGTTAGTTTTTAGTTGTTAGAAAACGTCAATTTTTTTCCTTTTTTAATAGGTTGTTGAATTCTACATATGAGATCTCGTTTAAACTTTTATGGCTCAGTTTAAAAATATGTTTTCAGCTTCATTGCTTGTTCATTTGTTTGTAAAATAATATCTACCTTTTCATATTTATAAGTGGTTCTGCATGCTCTTTACCTTTATCAAGCCAAGTGCTAACATATCAAGATTTTTGGTATATTTAAATGTGTGATTTTGCTATATTTCATGATTGGCAATACGTCAATGTTGACATTATAGTTAAATTTCTCATGTATCTAAGTTAGGTCACATTAGTTTGGCCTTGCACTCCATTAATTAAAAAGAGTTGGACCGCTCAGTGTCTCTTGTTTATCCAAAAGTCCACACTGTGAAATCTGTTTAAATAAAGAATGTGGAATTATGAGGTTGCTTGAAGAATGTGACTGTAAATCAGTGTAACTATGTCTCTCGTGATAAAAATGGTGTTGCTTATTATGATTTCAGCTTCGTCTATTTTTATGATCTTTTGATAAGTAACTGGAGTTAAGAATGTTAATTTATTGGATTTATGTGTTTAGTCAAATTTGCATCCAAGCGAGATCCGGCATGATTTTAGTTAAAATTGGTGTGCCATTTTGCTTTTCTCCTAAGTTGACGGAAATATAGGATGATCAAATTTATCTAATCGAGCTAGCTGGAGCTAATATTTAGCATTGGTCTTCTATTGATTAATTGGATTCCACAAATAATTGCATTATTTGCAAATATATTTATGTATTGCATGCAAATTAAATACTTGAATGTGTTTGATTTTTCCATTTTCTCTAATATAGATAAGTTGAAAGTTTGGATTTTGGCAGAGAATTTTTCTTTTGTATTTAATTTTTTTCTCTCCTATTTGCTTGTTGTTTGGTGTGCTAACTGCTAAGAAATGGATTAGAAGAAAATAAAATCATTCATCTTTTGTTGCATGTTCATTTGCGTTTAGTCTTCTTGTAAAGTTTTTATAAATCCAACCTCAAATTTATTCAAGGGATCTCACTTGATTATTGGATTCCTGATGCTTTTCTTTTAAATCAAATATGAGAGAATTTTGTCCGTTACTTGTATTGCATATGGCTAAACTATAACCTTTATCTAAGGCGATTAATTGATGTCTGTGACAGTCAAATATATTTGTGTTCTCTGCTTACTAAGTATATTGAGGCTCTCTTGGCCTGTTGGATCTTTATATCGTTCTTGTTGTTATTGCTTTCCAATTAACCACGTTCTTTTTGTAACTTCTGTTCTCTCACATATTTTTTGCTTGTTTCCTTCTTTTCCAGTATAACTGAACTAAATATTTATTTAACATTCAGGACCAATCTGATAATAGTAATCCCCCAATGGCAAAAAGGTATGTCCGTCAGTAATAATATTTACTTCTTTTTAGGCCACGCTTCTCTTCTCTTCCCCTTCCTCTGAATATGTAGAGCTTTTATCTACTTCCTATCAATGATAAATTGGTTGCATAAAAGTTTTCAGTCCAAAAGTCTGATATGTTAAAGATCAGTTTTTTATTGGTAGTGGACAGAATTCTAAAAATAATTTTCTACTGGTTGTTGGCTTCTTAGTAGCCATATACTTTAGGACTAAGATTAGTATAACGCTAACATTTTTCGCAATTAGAGGAATGTGAAGCTTAATCTTACGAAAAGGTCAACTGGAAAGCTGAGGCAAGCAAAATTTCCCTAAGTGGAACTTTATTCACAACTTCACAATCATAAGGTCAGGATTTACTTCTTCCAACAACGTTCCCTCGTGGGTGGGAAAGGTGAAATGGAGTTTGCATAGCACAAGTTAAGATATCGAAAGAAGACAATTGTACTACCCACTATCAACAAGAAATTCTTCGACCGTGGGTACTCTTTTTTATTTTTCACCTTTGTTTTTCAAGAACCCATTTTTTTGTCTTTATGAAGTTGTATGCTTTGATTAAATCAAATAAAATAGCATAAATGTTGTATAATTTGGTTCTTTGCTTTCTTGTTGATATTGTGTAGATTCTTGATTAAGGCTTTTAGATTTGTTGAAAATTTATTTTATGAAATCACTTGATGGATTGAAATTGTTTGTTAATTTTTTGATTTATCATCACACTTTTTCAACTAATGATCTGATGGTAGATGTATTTGATGGAACTTCAATGTAGTGTTTTACACTCTCATTTGATCAAATCCAATGAGAAGAGTTTAACATCAGTTACTTTGTTTAATTTGAGATCACTGCTCTCTCTCTCTCTCTCTCTCTCTCTCTCAATTCCATTGAAATGCCATTAAGATGGCTAGGTCATATTTGTTCATAAAAAATAATAGCATTTTAGTTGTGTATAACAATCCCACCAATACAAACAATAACGATGCCCCCTCCCCCCTGGACCCCCTTTCCTTTTAAGTTCAGTAATTATTCTCTTTCATGGCCTATATATTTGTCATCAATACACTAATTCTTATTTTCCCCTTATCTTGCTACTTTCTGTTAAGGACATTCTCACTACTTACTGCTGGGGTGAAGGGGACGGGAGACTTAGTAGTTATGCTCACCATGTATTTGGCATTGATAATTGAAGACTATCTACTCCACTGAACATTTGTACCATCAATGTTCACCACTCTTTTGTGTTCTTGTGTTATTCATAAAAGAAGCTTTATTCTACCTTATTATGAGATTTTTTTTGGGGGGTGTTGGTTGGTTTTTGGGTTGGGGGTGGCTTTAGCTTATTATTATTAGATACTGTGATGTTTTTCTATTGTGATTTTTTCATCGCTATATGCACTTTTAGCAAATTACTTGAATATTGGAGTTGCATGAACTTGAACATTCCTATGCATATAACAAACACAATCAACTATTGAATCCACGCTGATTGAAGCAAATGGTAAACTAAAACACGCGCAACGCGCGTACCGCACTAGTTCTCAAAATGGACCAATAAGTTAATATGTGGTCATGGATGGAAATACCACACAAATACTATTTATCATCTTGAGATGGAATACGCAATCTATATCAACATATCAAGAAACAATGGCAAACGGGCCTAATGCAGCTCGAAACTTAACTGATATAAGAAGCTCATAACCATAGATAAATAATGTAGAGCTTGTAGTTTGACAACGGCATGAATTATTTGCGTAAGTGCATTTGGCTTATCGAAAAAAAAAAAAAAATCAAATACAAAAGACGAGCACTGACCAGAAACTCGAACATCAGTGCAAACACTGCCAAGTACTTTGAATAACACTAAGGTTATGACAGTTGCTCAAAGAAACTGGAATAGTACCAAAAAACGAATTTTCATGAACTCAAAGATCACAGAGTTGACATGAAGATGGAAAAGCAGGGAAGCCTTTTCTTAGATTATTTCTGCTCAAATAAAGAAATTCCAGATTTGGTAGAGTAAATAACTCAACAAGAATTCTCCACTCAAAAAATCGTTATACAAACCAAGATATTTAAGGCACTTGCATTGGCCTAGCTCTAGGTAGATTATCTCAGTAAGCATATTATAGACCAAATCACTTTGTAGCATCTGCTTTAACATGAAAATCTGAACAGGAATTGACACAAATATCTAGTTTGTACTTCTAGCAGCATTCTTGTACCTACATAAATTAATATGTGTAATGGGTTTTCTATCAATCTCCAAACCAGCAATCAGCACCAACAAAGTTTTCACAACGCCTCTTCTAAACCCATTTCCTTCATGCAGTAAAATCGTACAGCGAATAAACAAATCGTCAGTTGTATTAGATACCAAAATTGAATCCGCAGATCGGTCTGATTGATGGTTGAATTGTAGTCAGATAGAAAATTCACGACTGAGAAAATTTACAATAGAAGAAATGAGATCAACAAAATTATATGTTTCTCATGAAAAAAATTCATAAACATCTAGTCTAGGACCAAAGCAACTATATGCTTACCTAAGATGTAGGCTAAGACTCAAGAGCCTTAAGAAAATTTTGCACCCTTCTTCTCCATCATGTTTAAAAACTTCAGCCACAGT
>CAVNYN010282092.1:0-46560 GCA_963692815.1 Nyctanthes arbor-tristis
CACTGAAAACAGCATTTAGGACCCGCTATAGGCTATTACCAGTGACTCATTGAAGGTTTCTCCAAAATGGTCAGTCCATTGACTCAGCTAACTCACAAAGTTGTCAAGGTTCAATGGTCTGAGAAGTGGGAACAAAGTTTTCAAGAGCTAAAAAACAGATTGGTGACAGCACCAGTGTTGACTATACCCGATAGTTCGGATGACTTTGTCATCTACAGTGATGCATTAAAACATAGGTTAGGGTGCATACTGATGCAAAAAGGAAAGGTAATAGCTTATGCATCGAGATAGCTAAAGCAATATGAACCAACGCATAATTTAGAGCTCATAGCAGTAGTCCATGCCTTGAAATTTTCGTGTCACTACTTGCATGGGGGCCAAGTGTAGGATCCATATCAACCACAAGAGTCTCAAATACTTCCTTACCCAGAAGAAGTTGAACATGAGGAAAAAATAGTGGTTGGAGTTGGTGAAAGATTACAACTGCACTATCGATTACCATCCAGGTAAGGCTAATGTTGTCGCAGATGCTCTGAGCCGGAAAACTACTAGTCGACGATCATCATTGGGTACTATGCAGGAACAACTTATTTAGGATTTTGAGAATATGTGGATTGAGGTAATAGCACCAGTTGTTCGAAAGACTAACATATTAGCAAATTTAACAGTTAAGCCTGACTTGAGAGAGCGGATCATAGCAACACAGAAAAAGGATAAACTTTTGGAAAAGATGTGAGACAGTATTGGGACAAATAAGAGATTTAGTTTTGAGATTGCACCAGATGAAGTGCTGATGTTTAAGGGCACCTATGTGTGCCGAAAGATGACCATATCATGAATGAGATATTGATGAGGCTCATTCTGCCATCCTTATGCAGCATGGGACGAAGATATACGGGGATTTATGTAATACTTTTTGGTGGAGGAACATAAAAGGTAGTATTGCCAAATTTGTTTCCAAATGCTTGGCGTGCCAACAAATTAAAGTAGAACACTAGAGGCCAGCAGGATTGTTGAATCCATTAGAAATTCCAGAATAGAAGTGGGAGAAAATTTCCATGGACCTTGTAGGCAGTCTCTCGAGATCACCCAAGAGTCATGATGCTGTTTGGGTTGTAGTTGAACGACTAACTAAGTCAGCTGATTTACTACCAGTTTGAATGACCTTTAGTTTGGATCAGTTAGCACAGTTATATGTCAAAGAGATTGCCCGACTTCATGGGGTGCCAGCATCTATTGTATTAGACAGGGATCCTAGGTTTACTTCGAAGTTTTGGAAAAGCCTTCAGATAACTAAGGGCACAAAGTTAAAATTCAGTACGTCATATCACCCTCAGACTGAAGGACAATCTAAATAGACTATTCAAGTCTTGGAAGATATGTTGAGGGCTAGCTTTGTGTACTGGATTTGGGAGGTAACTAGGGGAAACATTTACATTTAGTGGAGTTTGCCTATAACTATAGTTTTCAGGCAACTATTTGAATGGCTCCATATGAAACCTTATGTGGTTGGTGCTGTCGCTCACTAGTCTATTAGGATGAAGTTGGTGAAAGAAAGCTTTTGGGGCCTGATTTAGTCAACAAGATAGTTAAAAAGATAGAAAAGATGAAAATGAGGATCAAGGTAGCAAATGATAAACAGAAGAGTTGCTGATAAGGAGGAATGTTGAGTTCCAAGTAGGGGATAAAGTATTTCTTTAAGTAGCTCCAATGAAGGGTGTGTTACATTTTAGCAAAAAAGGATGATTGAAGCCAAGATTTATTGGCATAACAACTAGCATTGTCACCAAAGTTATCAGCAACACATAATGTACTACATATTTCAATGTTAAAGAAGTATGTTCAGGACCCAAGTCACGTGAACTCAGTTTGTTGATGTAAGAAAGGATTTGACGTATGATGAGGTACCCGTGTGCATCTTGGAGAGAAAATTCCACATTGTTAATAGGAGGGATGTTCCATTTGTTAAAGTCCAATGGGATAAACATGGAGTAGATGAGGCTACTTGGGAGAAAGAAGAAGACATTTTAGCCAAGTAACCTAACATCGTAGATATGATAAGTTAAATTTTGAGGACGAAATTTTTGCTAAGTGACTAAGGTTGTAGCGACCCGAAAATTTTAATAAAAATTTTTAGTTTCTTTTAACTTGGTCGCTATAATCTCACTTAAATTTTTGAACAAGATTTTAGTTACGTGCTCGTCTAGTTTAAGCATTAAATATAAAGTCCAATTTAATTCTAATCGAATCCAGTTTAATTTTTTCTATAAAGTCAAAGCCCAATTCTAATTTTTTTTTTTGGTCCAAACTAGTTTATTAAATATTTTGATCACCCAAGAACTTAAATGGGATTTTTACATGTAAGTTATTACATTTGTAATAAATTATAAAAATACTCTCAATTGTAACTATTTTGGTCTTGGGAGTAGTTATTGGAAATAAATTGCAAAAATATTTATTACACTCTCAATTGTAATTTGTTACACTGACTATATTCTTCCAAATAAAATGACCCAATATTTGTAATTTGTCATTTAAAAATTAAAATAAGTATTTTTCTAATAGCAATGGTCAATGGGTGTGTATTTGTTAATTTCCGCAACTTAAATTTGTTAAGTTACCTAATCCTCAAATGGCATTCTTTTAACAATGTACTAAGCCCAAAATTCTCTGCCCAAATAGTTTAAACTCTTAGCCTAGCCCATTTTCGCTCTCCTTTTTCCACTTTATAGCAAGATTCCCTACAATTCATCTCCCTTATCGTCATGTCTGAAATTTTGCCACCCTTCTGATCCCATCCATCACTCACTAAATCAATTCCCTTCATAATTCCCTGAGATCTCTTCATTTACCTTCTCAACACCTCTAATGAATAGTATAAATAAAGCCTTTCATCAACCTTTCTCCTCACCATAGCAACAGCAGCAATGGTGCTCAGAAGCCTCTCATGCAGCTTGTGCTCAGTAAAACTTCTCGACTCTCGTTGAGGCAACAAACACACACCCATGAAATACCACACACACACACACACACCAATAAGCTTTTACGCACTTTACGTGCCAGAAATCATCAGCCGACTTCTACCATTTTTTTCCTTCTTTTTGGCATATGATTTACTGTATTTCTCACCATGTCTCCAATTTTTGTGAATCCTAGAGAGTGAAGGAAATCTTATATGTTAAGAATATTTTTTATCCAAAATTTCCTCTAAACCCCTAATCTTTCTATCATTTTAAATTTTGTCCTAGAGTTTTGTAGGTTAGCTGTTTTTAGTCAAATCTATTTCAATTCTTCCAAACTCATCTTGAAACTTTCTGTCTTCCAACTTTGCCCAAATTATTTTAGAATTTCATTTATTAGCCCGAACTCCACTTTAGATCGGAAGAGATTTTCCAATTTAGTCCTTAAGTTTTTAAATATTAATTCTTTAATATAATTATCACTTTATCAAACCTTCTTATGACTAGATGAGGCGCAGTAGTTGATTGGAAGTTAGATATATACAAGGTCAAACTTCAAAGGTCAACTTTAAGGTAGACTCATTATTTTAAAAAGCTTTTAACTACTTCAAATTTGTGCACTAGTTAAATGATTCTTAAGTGCAATTCATGCATGTTATGAAATATGTATAACATTATTTAATATTTATGTCTATACCTATATCATGCCTTAGCAATGAATAGTGACTTTTCTCCTAACATTTATGTGGTTTATTGCCTAGAATTATGTTGGCTATCTGCCTAGCAATTATGTGGCGTATGCCTTTGTTACCTTATTGGTCTAGCGTTAAATTTCGTGACTACATGTTTTGTTTTTATGAAATGAATTGCTAGATGTGCGCTTGAGTCTGCTGAATGTTTTAATAAAACATTCACTTTTTATTCTAAACAACTTTTCAGATTTTGGAGCTGGCAGCGGTACATTTGGCGGTGGCTATTTAATAAATGTTATTTATTTCTATAGTTATTTGAAATAATGTCAAGATATCATTCATTATTCTATTAATAAAGTTTCACTAATTTGAATTCTTATTTATGTTTGTCCACAGTATTTTATAGTAAAAATAAAATAGTTTTGAAAGTTCAGTTAACACTCTAGGTAATTTTATAACTTGGGCGATCTGCTATATGGTGGGTACTTGATTGGCGGAAGGCAAGCATATTATATAGTACGATCGCCTAATTTTCTTCTACTCCTGTGATGGTAAACACTGAATTGTGCTGGATGCCAACCTCTTACACTAGACACTCTCTGTCTATGACTGCCTCCAGTTGCAACACTGATGAGGAGGTGCATGAGATGTGTATGCCCTTTGCTAATATGATTCTGGAGATCCTTGTTCACTATGGGCTTAACGAATAGCGGTTGGACTACAATAGTGGCGTCTTGATTTCCAATGTAGGGAATGTATTTGTGAGGCACCTGGCCAAGGAGGATATTCCATAGTGCTCGACATTATTGTCACAATTTTATTCCCCTTTGCATTCCTTTCCTTTGTTTTTTGGATGTCCTGTGACTGAGAATATATCCCTTGTAGACACACTGTATTATTTTTAGGATATCTTCTAGGAGAAGTTTTCAAGCGATCTTTGCTCTGATGAAACGACGTTGAATTACGTGATGGCACAAAGTATCTGCCTTTGCAGTAGTAGCCTCCTCTGTTCTACATATGTTCTGTCTGATGATAAGTTAACCACTGCCATGTCAACGTTAAAGTTATGTTGATTTTTTGTTTTGATGGACTATGTACTTATGACTCTATTAACATAAAACACTCAGAGGTATGCAAATATAGGAAATGTGGGGTTTAGTATGCACGGAGTAGTTATAAACAACAGTACCATTAGTTGGGTTGATATGGGACAGGCGGTAAAGATCAGGCTCTGTTGTTTTGAAATTAAGAGGTGTATTTGGACAGGTAATGTACAGTGGAATCAATGAGCCGTATGTATTTTAAGACCATATCTACAATGTTCCCCTAGAAGAAGACTTAAATAGCAAAACAATCTCTAAAACAGCCCCTTGAAAGATTATTTTTCAGGACCCGTTAGTACGCACACGAGTCACAAATGATGACATGATGTACACCCTCGTCTAACACCTCTATAAACATCTGTTACTGGGTGAATAAGGGTATCTTACATGCTAAAAGTTTGTATATAATGCCGATAGAGCATTTTTAAATGAGCCGCGCTAGGCTAGGTACTCAAGCCTGGCGTCTATACTGATATTGGTAAATCTACAACTCTACCGCAGTTTTAGTGACATCTACTTGAGGAACCATTTGTCATTATATTGATCGGCTGTTATTTGATATTGCCTAAACATACATTACATGTTCGAATGAGAGATCTTAGGAATAAAATAAAAATTTCAAATCTTTATTGGACACAAAATGGAGTCTATGCTACATGAATATGAACAATAGTAGATCTGTAATTGAAGAATGGCACAGTCCTTGCAAGGGATAAAGTGAACCGTTTTAGAAAACCAATCCACAACCACAAAAGTGTCTTTCAATTTGCAATCCAAAAGTGTTGATTTGTGTGAGTTGTAGATCGGAACTACATCATATTGGTATTAGGGCATGGTTCGTAGAAGAGGACAAGATGCTCACAGTGGTCATAGGGATCAAGGACTTGATGAGGAGATAGCACATCTACATAATCAAATTGAATCTGACCACATTGTTAGATCAATTTGAGGCATGGGCAGGAGTCCATGATGTGTAGACTGGGTTCTAGATGAAAAACACGAAGATTTAGGGTTACTGAAGGCCAAGGGGGTTACCGTTGGCCTTGGGACTGGGAAGCAACCATCACAAGGAAAGGTGATTCTTTTAAACATCTAGAAGTTGAAAAGGTGGAGGTTCCAGTTTATGAGAACGTGGACCCAATTGGTATTTTTAGTGAAACTTGTTTGGAGTTAGGCGAGGATTCTGTAAGATTCTCTATTTCAAGATAGTTTCAAGAGCATCATGTAGTCAGATTTAGAAATCAAATGCCCAGTGGAAATAATGTTTTGCTTGAGGAGTTGAGTCCTCTCAAATTGAGACGGCTAACAATTCCATCTTTTTTGAACTTGTTGGAGAGTAAATCATCCCAATAAAAAACGAAGATTCTTCATTAGGGAACAACCTTGAGAAATTAAAGATTACAAATTTCCATGCAATTTTACTTAGAAATGGGGAATGACAATGAATTTCCGAGCAGGAGAATAAGATACTGGTTTTTATATTAGCTAGAGTTATTAATAGATGGAGTTACAATTGTTTCAAGAAAGATGGTATTAGGGGATGTCAATTTAGCTACATGTTAGCATAATATCGTTAGTCAATTCAAGATTGTGGTAAATCTTGGCGTTGGATGAAAGATATCCAAGATTTGAGGCTGAATCTTTGCCAACTCAAGGAGAATGATGAAGTCGGAAAGAGCAAATTAATTAAATTTAGCATTTTCCTTATTTTAGAAAATATAATTGCATGGTAGTTACACAAACCTAATGGTTCAGAATAATTACTTGTCTAGAATTAATCATTTTTCTTTTACTATTTTTGTAATTCCAGCCCATTAAGGGACCATTAGGGTTTGCTTTTGGTCTATTTATATAGCTTTTCAGTTGTGATATTTGTAATAAACAGAAAAAAAAAATTTCAAACGCATTTCACTCCTTTTTCCCAAGCCGAGAATCAATCTTCCATCCATTTCCTTCTCAATTTTCAGCAAAACAATCACCCATTAACAGCCTAAAATCACGTCCCCAAATCAACTCTATATCAATCTTCAATCGACCAAAAATTGAGAGAAAATAGCTTCAATCATTCACCATTTTCCTTCCTCATTCTCCAAAAAAATCAATATAAATAGAGGCTACATTCATTTATTTTTCATTCACCACAAAAGCATTCAATACACTTTTCTCTTGCTCAATTCCAATCGGTAAGACTTCTCACCGTCGTCCGACCACCACCAAGCCGCAGCCCCTCCTCTGGCCGCCACTGCCGAATCGAACCGCCACACACCACCTCTCATTTAGCTAAATTGCTACTCACCTGGGAATTTAAGCCCAGAAACAAACACCCATAGTTTACCCGCCGAAAACCCAAACTTCGGCCGGAATATCTTGAACCCGAGCACCCAAGCCTCAAACCTTTTGGCCAAAACTCAAACCCCTTCTTGACCGAACCTTCGAACCTCTACCTCGTGACCTCCCTCTGCCATCAACCTCCACCTCACGAACCAGCATCACACCCCCTTGTCCTCTTGCTCTCACGAGGCGCGAGTGTAATTAATCAATTTCGAGACTTTTGCTCAAACTCGAGAAAGCTCATTTGAGGTAGGTTCTTTCTTTTAGAAAAGCTATTTATTTAAAACTTGCACATTTCTAGTTAACTTATATGGTATTTATGTACATTAAACGGTGATTATGAGAGGTATGAGATATACATGAGATTAATTATGAAGAATGAGAATATTTGCTTAAGCATGAGAACTTGCATATTAAATGCATGAGAACGTGCATCTTGAATGTACGACTTTATTTGAGATCTGAGATCCGGTTTTTGAGAACTTAATTGCATGTTTATATGTGTTATTGCTATCTAAGTTGACTATTATATGCACTGAACTTACTGAGTATTTCTATGAAATACTCAGCATTTTCATAAATTGACAATTTTTAGATTCTGGAGCCGGTGGCGCATATGATGGTGGATATTAATTTTTGAACTGTCTTTTACTACTTCTAGCTTTATTTAAGATTTTATCATCAAGGATTTATGTCTTTTAATTTGGGATTTTGTATAGAACCAATTTTACCATTTTATTCAAATAAGAATTTCCACACTTTACCATTAAACTCAAATGGTCAGATTGTTTGAAAAGTTGTTAGAAACGATCTAACTAACGTTCCGGGTATTCAGAACTCGGGGCGTTACAGTTTGGTATCAGAGCGGGTCTACGTTTCTGTAGACTTGAAAAAAATATATTTTATATAATTTTTGCTATGTTATCTATTGTTAGAATTCTAATTGAAATGAATAGTAGCAAAATTAAAGGCTCTGTCAACAAGACCTAAACTGTCTAAGGCTGGAAAGGGACTTAAACGGTCCACGTGACCCCCCTTCCTACCTGGGAGCCGATAGTTATGCACTATCCTCTCCGCCAGCTCCAAGGTAAAGAAAGAACTTAAGATTTCAAAAAATATTTTCGGATACTTTTAGAAAGAACCAGGTATAAAGAATAAAGATATTGTATCCGATAAAAGAATTTAGAAGAGTTTGAGCATAATCTTTTTTTTTTTAAGTCCTCAAATTTAACTTAAGAAATTAAGAGAACTCCATTAAGATAGATTTTACGTAATTGGGATTACAGATATGTCACACGGATGGGAACCTAGAGTTGCTACTATGACTAGAAGGGCATATGAAGAATTTGCTAGAAATTCCGAGGAAACCATTGGGGAGCATGTTCAGCGCTTCTACACAACTCTGGAGAAAGCTACTCTCTGGGGGTATCATAGAGATGATACCGATGTTGTTAACGATTTGATTGACACATTTGTCGGATTAGAGCATAAAGTTGCAAGTGACATACATTGGGATTTGTTTCATGTAGACCAGTTAGATCTCACATTAGGCCTTTACTGTGAGACATTGGTGGCATATTTTGATCCCCGCCTAGAACGTCTTTTGGTAAAACAAAATGCTCAAGCTCAAGAAGAAGAGGATCCGGAAGAGGATCCAGAAGAAGAAGAGGATCCGGAAGAGGATCCAGAAGAGAACCCAGAAGAAGAAGAGATACCGGAACCTATTGAGATGCATGATGAGGAGATGCCTGAGCAGGAAGAGGAGGAGATGCCTGAACCAGAGATAGTGTCTGAGCCAGTCTTGTATTACTGATAGTGATGATGATGCTTAGATATAGTAGTGGTTTCTTTTCAGTTGCCTAATTGTATTTCATTTCATTATTGTTACTTCCTCATTGAAGGATTCTTAAAATTATTAATAAAAGACCTTTTCATTTTCTACATTGAGTTTATCATTTATTACTACTATTTTTAGTTGTGCGTATTTTCAAAAATATTTTCAAGACATCACAATTTTATTAATATTTATTTTGTAAAGGAAATGGCACGCAACAACCAAGCTAACATCATCAGAGACCTATTGCAAGCCGTCCGAGAACTAGGATAGGCTCAGGCTCAGGCACAGGCTCCGACACCCATAGCTCCTCAAGTTGCTCCGACAGTGCCGGTAATTGAGCAGTTTCGGAGGTACCGCCCACCCACTTTCGATGGCTGTAATAACCCTTTGGCTGCGGAGGAATGGTTGCGGACACTGGAGAAAATCTTTAGGCACATCTCTTGTCCTGAAGATCAAAAAGTGCTGTGCACGGAGTTCATGCTGGTCGGAAGGGCTAGCCATTGGTGGGACTCGGTTTCATGTACTAGGACGGAAGAAGAACAGCGAAATTTAAGTTGGAGTCAGTTCAAGGTTGAGCTTACTGAGAAGTTCTTTCGCCAGGCTCTCAGGGACCTTCAGGAGACGGAATTTCTTAACTTTGTCCAGGGGAATATGGACTTAACTGATTATGAGAGAATGTTTGAGGAACTTTCGCGCTATGCTTCGCATTTGGTGGAGATAGATGAGAAGAAGGCAAGGCGCTTTGAGAGGGGTCTGTGCCTAGAGATTAGGCAGATCGTGAGTGTCCTTGAATTACCTACCTATCGGGAGGTAGTGAAGAAAGCTCAAGTAGTTGCCTTTTCCGGAGTTAGTTTTGGAGGGCAGCAACCTCATAATAATTAGATGAAGAGGAAGTGGCCTGAACAGAATCAGAACAAGGGCCAGCCCCAGCATAAAAAGCCCAACACCGGACCAAATGGAGGTCAGACTGGTGGCACAATTCCTCAATGCCCCAAGTGTAAGAAGTTTCATTGAGAAGAGTGCTTGTGGGGAAAGAGGGTGTGCTACAAGTGTGGGCAACCTGGCCATTTTGCAAACGAATGTCAAAATCCGCCAGCCAAGAATACAATGCAGAATAGGAATGTAGAACATGCTAAGAAAGGCAAGGCTAGGGTATTTGCTATGACCCATGAGGAAGCTACTGAGGACCCGAATATTGTCGCAGGTATACTAACTATCTCTAGTATTTCTGTTTATACTTTGATTGATTCTGGTGCTACCCACTCTTTCATGTCCACTACATGCCTAGCTAGAATAAACATGGTAGGTGAAAAGATTGATAATATACTTAAGGTTAGTCTGCCATCAGGAGGGACTATAGACACCAACAAAATAGTTAGGGCAGTATGTATAGATTTTGATGGAATGGTTATAGGAGCGGATCTATATGTAATTGATATGAAAGACTTTGATATCATAATTGGTATGGACTGGCTAAGTAAGAACTACGCAACAATTATGTGTCATGAAAAAGAAGTGATTTTTCGTAAACCTGGAGGAGAGGAGTTTCGATTCTATGGGTCCAAGATTAAGGCACTACCCCACATTATCTTGGCTATGAAAGCAGAGAAGCTGATGTCAAAGAATGACTATCAGGGGTATTTGGTAAGTCTGCAAAGTGCGACCTCTGAGGAGGTAATTCTAAGTCGGGTACTAGTGGTACGAGAGTACCCTAATGTATTTCCAGATAACCTTCCAGGTATTTCGCCTAAACGGCAATTGGAATTTACAATTGATCTAGTACCAGGAGCTGCACCTGTCTCTAAAGCTCCATACAGAATGGCACCTAAGGAGTTGCAAGAATTGAAGATACAGCTGGAGGAATTATTAGAAAAAGGATTTATAAGGCCTAGTGTATCACCATGGGGAGCTCCGGTCTGTTTTGTAAAGAAGAAAGACGGGAGCATGAGGATGTGCATTGATTATAGGGAGTTGAATAAGCTGATGATAAAGAATAAATACCCACTCCCGCAGATCGAGGATCTATTTGATCAATTGAAGGGTGCCGGTATATTTTCAAAGATCGATTTGAGGTCAGGATATCACCAACTGAAAATTAAGATGCAGGAGATACCTAAGACAGCATTCAGGACCCGTTATGGGCATTAAGAGTTTACAGTAATGCCATTTGGTCTAACTAATGCCCCTGCGGCATTCATGGACTTAATGAATAGGGTCTACCATCAATACTTGGATAAATTTGTCATCATTTTTATTGATGACATATTGATATATTCTAGGGATGTAAAGCAACACGAAGGCCACTTGAGGGCTGTGTTGGAAACTTTGCGAGAGGAGAGGCTCTACGCTAAATTCAAGAAATGTGAGTTTTGGTTGGAACGAGTTGGCTTTTTGGGACACATTGTGACAGCTAGAGGAATCGAGGTGGATCCTTCTAAGGTGGAGGCAGTAATGAATTGGCCAAAACCTGCTAACATTGGAGAGGTCCAGAGTTTTCTTGGATTAGCCGGTTATTACCGGAGATTTATAGAATGCTTCTCTAAGATAGCAGGCCCTTTGACCCAATTGACTCGAAAAGCAGTTAAATTTCAGTGGTCTGATAAGTACGAACATAGCTTCAAAGTGTTGAAGGACCAATTGATAACGGCGCCAATTTTGACTATACCTGATGGTTCTAATGGCTTTAGTGATGCATCCAAACTCGGGTTAGGTTGTGTGCTAATGTAAAAGGGTAGTTAGGTTGTGTGCTAATGTAAAAGGGTAAGGTGATAGCTTATGCGTCAAGGCAATTGAAGCAATATGAGCAGAATTATCGAACGCATGATTTGGAACTCGCAGTAGTGGTGCACGCTATGAAGATTTGGCGTCACTACTTATATGGGAGCAAGTACGAAATTTACACCGACCACAAGAGCCTGAAATACTTCTTCACTCAAAAGGAGTTAAACATGAGGCAACGAAGGTGGTTAGAGTTGGTGAAAGATTATGATTGCACCATACATTACCACCCGGGTAAAGCTAATGTAGTGGCTGATGCCTTAAGCAGAAAAGGCACAGGTCAACTGTCAACCTTGGGTACAGTACAGGAACAATTGATTCGTGATTTTCAGAATTTGCGGATTGAAGTGATGACCTCGACTACTCGAGGGTCAAGTAGGCTAGCAGGCTTAACAATCAAACCTGATCTGAGAAATCTAATTATACTTGCACAGAAAGGTGACAAATTTATAGAGAAAATGCGAGTTGATATCGGAACTAATAAAAGAGTTGGATTCGAAGTTTCAGCAGACGATGCTTTGATGTTTAGAGCAAGACTTTGCGTTCCAAATGACGAGCCCATTAGGAATGAGATCTTGAGTGAAGCTCATTCTGCCCCGTATGCGGCGTATCCTGGTGGGACGAAGATGTATAGAGATCTGCGTGAAACATTCTGGTGGAGAAACATGAAAAGGAGCATCGCAGAGTTTGTGTCAAAATGTCTAGTATGCCAGCAAATTAAAGCAGAACATCAGAGACCTTCGGAACTATTGAATCCTTTGGAAATCCCTGAATGGAAGTGGGAGAAAATTTCCATGGATTTTGTGGTTAGCCTTCCGAGGTCACCCAAAGGTCATTATGCCATTTGGGTTATAGTCGACCGACTTACCAAATCGGCTCATTTTCTACCAGTTCGGATGACTTATAGTTTGGATCAGCTTGCTCAGATTTATGTTAGGGAGGTTGTTCGACTCCATGGGGTGCTAGCGTCCGTTGTATCAGACAGAGATCCCAGGTTCACTTTGAGGTTTTGGAGAAGTCTCCAGACAGCTATGGGGACCGAGTTAAATTTCAGTACAGCTTATCACCCACAGACGGATGGGCAGTCTGAACGGACTATTCAACTGTTAGAAGACATGTTGAGAGCTTGTAAACAAGATATGGGAGGCAAATGGGAGAGATATCTACCATTGGTGGAATTTTCCTATAATAATAGTTATCAGGCAACTATCGGTATGGCTCCGTATGAAGCTTTGTATGGTCGACGTTGTCGTTCTCCAATTTATTGGGATGAGGTTGGTGAAAGAAAATTGTTAGGACTAGACCTAGTTCAGAAAACGGTTAAGAACGTTGATAAAATCAGAACGAGAATCAAGGCAGCTCCAGACCGACAAAAGAGTTATGCGGATAAGAAAAGAAAAGATATTGAATATCAGGTCGGAGATAAAATGTTTCTTAAAGTAGCCCCTATGAAAGGTGTTTTGCGATTTGGGAAAAAGGGAAAGTTGAGACCTAGATTCATTGGACCTTTCGAAATACTTGAGAAAGTTGGAAATGTGGCTTATCGACTGGCTCTGCCACCAGAGTTATCTGCAGTGCATAGTATGTTTCATGCCTCCATGCTTAAGAAATATGTCCACGACCCCAGCCACGTAATCAGTACCCAGTCAGTGGACGTGAGAACATATTTGACTTATAAAATGAGATGCCAGTCTGTATTTTAGAAAGAAAGCTACAAACGGTCAAGAGATGAGAGATTCCTTTTGTCAAAATCCAGTGGGATAAATATGGGGTTGACGAGGCTACTTAGGAGAAAGAAGAAGATATACTAGCCAAGTATCCTGACATCATAGACGTTGTAAGTTAAATTTTGAGGACAAATTTTTTTTAAGAGGGTAAGGTTGTAACAAACAGAAAAAAAAATTTCAGACGTATTTCACTCCTTTTTCCCAAGCCGAGAATCAATCTTCCATCCATTTCCTTCTCAATTTTCACCAAATCAATCATCCATTAACAGCCTAAAATCATGTCCCCAAATCAACTCTATATCAATCTTCAATCTACCAAAAATTGAGAAAAATGGCTTCAATCATTCACCATTTTCCTTCCTCATTCTCCAAAAAAATCAATATAAATAGAGGCTACATCCATTTATTTTTCATTCACCACAAAAGCATTCAACACACTTTTCTCTTGCTCCATTCCAATCGGTAAGACTTCTCACCGTCGTCCGACCACCACCAAGCCGCAGCCCCGCCTCTGGCCGCCACTGCCAAATCGAACCGCCACACACCACCCCTCATTTAGCTAAATTGCTACTCACCCGGGAATTTAAGCCCAGAAACAAACACCCATAGTTTACCCGCTGGAAACCCAAACTTCGGCTGGAATATCTTGAACCCGAGCACCCAAGCCTCAAACCTTTTGGCCAAAACTCAAACCCCTTCTTGACCGAACCTTCGAACCTCTACCTCGTGACCTCCCTCTGCCGTCAACCTCCACCTCACGAACCAGCATCACACCCCCTTGCCCTCTTGCTCTCACGAGGCGCGAGTGTAATTAATCAATTTTGAGACTTTTGCTCAAACTCGAGAAAGCTCATTTGAGGTAGGTTCTTTCTTTTAAAAAAGCTATTTATTTAAAACTTGCACATTTCTAGTTAACTTATATGGTAATTATGTACATTAAACTGTGATTATGAGAGGTATGGGAAATACATGAGATTAATTATGAAGAATGAGAATACTTGCTTAATATGCACGTTCTCATGCATATTAAATGCATGAGAACATGCATCTTGAATGTACGACTTTATTTGAGATCTGAGATCCGGTTTTTGAGAAATTAATTGCATGTTTATATGTGTTATTGCTATCTAAGTTGACTATTATATGCGCTGAACCTACTGAGTATTTCTATGAAATACTCACCATTTTCATAAATTGACAATTTTCAGATTCTGGAGCCGATGGCGTGTATGATGGTGGAAATTAATTTTTGAACCGTCTTTTACTACTTCTAGCTTTATTTAAGATTTTATCATCAAGGATTTATGTCTTTTAATTTGAGATTTTATGTAGAACCAATTTTACCATTTTATTCAAATAAGAATTTCCGCACTTTACCGTTAAATTCAAATGGTCATATTGTTTGAAAAGTTGTTAGAAACAATCTAACTAACGTTCCGGGTATTCAGAACTCGGGGCGTTACAATATTCTTGGTTGATTTGGAATAAAATAGAGATTTTTATTGTAATTGCAACATGTGTGAGCGTACGTAGGGATTTTTAGATTCAAACATGGTGGTGGATACGTCTAACAAAGTCTAATCCCTTAATGAAATTATTATGGATTTTGTTGTTGACAGCTTCCAATGGCCTTCTAAGGAACGTCTTTTGGCTGAAGAAAATTTAACAAGTCACAATAGGAATGTGGATCATGAAGGTATAGAGCACACTAGCGTAGGATGAAAGATTGTGTAAAATTCGTGGGTGAATCTTCTCCAACCGGGGGAGAATAATGAAGATATTAAAGATATTTGCCAAATTTTAATAGGATTTCAGTATTTTAGGATTCTTAATATTTAATTATTTACTTATTTTATTTTCTTGCTTGATTGCCAAGTTAGGTAAGTTATATTTAAATTGAAGTTAGATATTCATTGTAATTAGATTGTTTATGAATCTTAATAAAAAAACGTTGAAGAGTTTCTTCAATTACACCTAAATAGTTGATATGTGAGTGAATCTCTATTTATAATCCCATGTTATTCTTCTGTTACGCTTCCACCTGTATAAGTTTTGCCCGGTTTCTCAATTGCAGACTTCTTATCCCTATGTATGTCAAGATTTCACAGAGTGAGTTAAAAAATTTAAAAACAGTCCTATTCCTATGTAGAACAAACACCATTTTATGGTTTATGTACATAACTTCGATCACATATTCAATTAAGACTATCTATAGGAATGTTTTATTTGATACTTCGAATCTTTAAACTGAGCAAATCAACCAATGAATTTATTTATTGACACGATAAATGTATCATTGACCCCGTGCATTCAATAAATTCTGGTATGGTTAAAAATATATTTTATTGTAAATGACAAACTATATTTATTTCACTCGTGTGTAAATAAAAAGATTCAATACATCACATCATTGTGAATATGCGGTTTCGTTGAATATATGTTATTATCTAGTTTTAGTGTACCAAGGGAATTTAACACCACGAATTGAAAATTTTGTATGATGGCTGTTGCGGAGTCGGAAAAAATCAATTTTTTATGTATATGACCTCTATATTTTCCTTAAAGCTAACACGCTTTTGTCTCCAATAATGATAATGATAAAGGTTTCATATATGCAATACGTTAAACTATGCATAATCAAATATTAATTATTATAGTTCATGATGATAGTTAGATTAATTTTTTTTTCAATATTTCTTAGTACTTTTGTATATAAGTAGATGCATCCACACAAGACATTTATAAATGCCACCGATTAGCACTATTTAGAGCACATAGAAATGTTGATGATGGAAATTTTGCTCAGAAGAGAATTTATCCTATCTAATTAAAAGATAACCGCCAAGTATTTGCACTGATAAAGATGATTGAAGATTAAAATAATTTTACGATTTTTACTATGATTGAGGAAGTTTGATATTGTTGTTAGGAACAATAAGTGAATGCAAAAATTACTTTCAATAGAAAGAATTAAAGAAACGAATAAAAAATAAAACAAAACAAAATCACTGACTTGAATATAAATTGAGGTTAGATAAACTCTGTCCTATAACAAAATTTTGCCCTTACTCCTTGTGCTTGTAGTTCAACGAGCATTTTGCTACCAGGATTCAACAATCTATTACCTAGAAATCGAGCACTTTGAAATCAGGCCCTGGAGAATATTAAGTGTTTTATTTTCTCTCAAGGGGAATGGACGGAGCAGGGAAGAAATTATTCAAAAATAGGATGAATAAATCTGTCGGATTAGTTCCCTTTTAGTCTTTAAAATGTCCGATAGAGTTTTATTGATCAGACGCAACCCTTCAAACCGGATAGAGTTTTGTTGACAACTCTTGATATCAACCGAATTAACTGAAAACAAAATTTCCATAAATTCGAGATATATAAAAATAAAATAAAAAGAAATATATTCTTGGTCAACAAGACCCAAAATTTCCATAAATTCGAGATATATAAAAATAAAATAAAAAGAAATATATTCTTGGTCAACAAGACTCAAAGGCCCAAGGTAATATATATAATAATAGATTCTAATATAATCTATGTTTATTTCTTTTTATTAAGTCTTTACAAAACACACTAATAAAGTAGTCACAACTTCTTTTCCATTCTAATGTGGGATAAGATACTTCAACACCATATTGATATATAAACATCTAACAATTGTTAGATTGATATTGGTGCCAATACCATTCTTACAATCAACTGATTTGTTTATCCTTCATCTTCTTTGGTTTTATTATTTCTAACATAGTTGATATGATTAACATGTTGAGTTGTGATGTTTCCTTTGAGGTTATAAATTTGCATTTTAAGTCGTCATATGGTAAATTTGCATGTGTTCAAAAGCACTTAGGAGTAGAACAGCATGATCCTGCGAAATACAATTTAAACTTCATTTCCTTAAATTAGTTAAAGGGCCATAAATTAGTCAAACCTAGGTTTGTCAAATTAGAACGTTGATTGTAGACATTACCGTTTAAATTTATTTTCTTAATTATATTGAAGAATTTTCCTATCACCTTTGTGAATTACTAATAATATATGTTTGACATGCATGTATAAATACTCTCTTTATCAACATAATAAATTGTGGCACAAGATGAAAAAAATGATACATGTGCATCATAAAATTAAACATTAACCAAATATGATGAGTAACATAATATATATATATATATATATATATATATATTAATTTGTCAAATTTTGTACTTCAAAAAAAAATAAAAACCTTACCAATGTTCAGTACAAAACAATTATTTAACACGCACAATTTCCCCAGACAATCTCTAGCTAAAGGACATAAAAAAGAAAGAGTCAAAATGTGGTGCTGAAGGGTCCAGCCCCCACCATGATCAGCTTGCTCTTCTACCATGGCCTCAACCTCAACTTACCTAACTAATGGCTAGAACTGAAGGACTTCTTCTGCAATCTGCAATGCTCTACATAATATGAGATTGTAAGTATAATAATATGTAGAAACTAATTACAAATAAACCTAAGATGGATTCTTAGTATGGTAGCTTGTTATTTAGGAAATTGATTAAATTACTTGATCATATTTTCTTCTGTTTCTTTCCCATTTTTATAATATTGCCCTGTTCCAATTTTATTCTTTTTTGCTTGCTTCTTTGTAACGCTAAAGGATGAATGAGTGACTTTGGTAGAATTTGTTTCTTCTTCTTTTTTTATTGGCGGAGAATATTAGGGTTAGAAATTAATGAAAAAGCTATATCTGAAAGAATACGAGGTGGAAAATCAGTTTGATGAAAAATGATTTTAAAGAAATCGTTCCTATATTTGAAATGTGGGACAAAATTTTAGTTATTCACTAGAAAATTTTACCCATGGTAGTGTGGGACAAAAAATCTAGTTATCAACATACACAATCTTGTTAAGTGTATTTGTAAACTACTGTGTTGGTTAGTTATCATCATTATTTATCATCTAAAGCTTGGTTAATTTACTGTTATTTGTATATGTCTTAACAGTTTGGTATAGTCGAAGTGTTTTCAGCGTATGACTTTTTAAGACAAAAATAAATTAAATTAAATCATAGAAACGCAGCCAATTAAGGTATTTTTCAATTAAAAATTAATAAAATAATTTGTTTGAACGAATTTCTTTCATTTTCTTCTTTTTTTGCCCATTTCGTTGTTTAGTAATTTCTTAATATTGATTTCATAGTAATAATTGGTCCTTTTATTCATTGGGGTGATGTAAAGTCTGGGATCGGATGCCGCCTTGTTGCAGGTATTCTTTTATCTCATTATGTTTGTCATCTAATTTTTCCAAATTCCTGTGCCTATTTTTTACAAAGAAATGTATCGATATTCGTCTATTATGTAATTATATTTATTTTAACTTTTAATTGAAAGTGTAATTGTATGTGTCAAGTAAGTCTAAAATTAGACTGAATTATATTTCTTTTGATTCTTTTCCATGTAAAGTTTGATTATGTTTCAAGTACTACGTACTCTCTTTTCTTATTAATTGACTTTGTTCTAAGATATCTGTGAGTGCTTCTCTCATATGAGCATTATAAATTTTCCTAACGTAAGTATCTAGTTTATAAGTATCTAATTTTTGGTTATGTATAGACTCTCATCTGGAAGATGAATACGATCGCGAACACTAGAGCATATCATCAACATAAAAACGTATATCTGAAGTAGCTTTTGATTTTTGAGGAGTGTTAGGTTTTGAGGGAATTCAAACATGGATTAATTAGTTGACATTGTTTCTAGGAGGAGGTGTTTTTGGAGGAAGATGTGGTGTAGTGTAATTAAGAAAGGCATTAGAGTTTATTCATTTCTAAATGGGCACATATGTACTGATTTTCAATACACTTACGGATGAATCAACATTCAATCTTTCTTGTTTTACAACAAATGGAAATCTAGGGTTTTTTTTCCATTTAAGTATTGCTCGTGACCTTCACATTTGTCAAAAGGAAAAGTAAAGTAAAAGAGGACAGAAGTATAAGAAACAAGAAAATTCAATCCACACACCCATACTGCGTTAAAAAATGCAAAAATGAAGACTTGAACATAAACCGACTAAGCATTTTTTAACAAAGTATACATGAAGAAGAATTGAATTTTTCAAGTGAGCTTCTAACATATAAAAGTATAAATAGTGATCTAGCTCTCCACAAAATTTCAAGTCAAATGGACGTAGTTTGAGCGAGACGATTGGCCCCTAAACATGGCAGCAGTCAGGGAGACGAGTGGCAGGCCGCGGTCTGATAGCGGTTTGCAAACCGCAGTTTGTTCGTAGCCTACCAACCATTTATACACTGTAGCCAGACCTGGTAACAGTGCCAAAAATGTGTTGTCAATTTTATCCCCCAGTGGATGGATCATTAATAAGTAATATAATGATGAGTAAAGTATCAAATCCCACAAGGACTGAATTTACTATGTTTTACTTTAGTTGATCTGAGCTTTAATTAAAAGTAATACACAATAAAATTTGATAAATATGAAAAGCAAAACTAATTTATGCAATGATAAATATGATAAATATGACAAATAGTTTTTAAGAGAATAAAATTTATTTATGCAAAACTAACAACTAAAATAATTTACAAATATGAAAAGCAATTAAATTATGAACGAGCTAGGATTACAAATCCACCGTTGCGGACCCACCAAAAACCATTCATTACTCACTTTTGAACAATTCTCATTATATGTTGGCAAACAATGTTCCTTATGTATTAATTTGCTCTCTCAATACAAATAAAACATATTTTTACCTATTTTCAAAAATAAATAAATAAATAAATAAACCGATTTTTTACCTATATCTGTATAATAGATGTTAATAGATAAAAACACAATGCAAAGCGAGAACATGACAAAAGGTTACATTAACTGTAGGAGTATATCTCTATCTCCTATTAGACTTAATGTCATTTGTTATTTGAGCTAGATACACGTAATGCCTACATGAATCCCTAAACTGTCCTAAAACCGATCAATTTATAGGATATTAATCAAAGCAATAACAAAAAATCAACAAGAACATTTCCTAGGTTTTAATCTATGATCCAAAAAGCCTCTCTCGTGGTCAATTGATTCTATGCATACATGTGAACTTAAATATCTTCAATTAAATTGCAAATACATAAACATGCATTAAATCAGAAAGATCATCATTTAACGATTTCACATGGCTTATTGACATAGACAATCATTATATGACCCTATGTTATTTATTACCATGTGCTAATTTATATCGAATCTCTTGACAATTAATCCAATAGCAAATAATAAGAAATAGTAATTTATTCCAATTGATAAAGGTCAACAAGGTTTCATTACAACCCTAACACAAAATAATTTGCCTAAACAAATCCACGATAAAATCCATGTTCTCTCCTCCAAGCCGCACGTCTCCGATTTTTCTTCTCTCTTCGTCCGTGGCCTTTTCACACAAATGCTTCCTCCTCCGTTCTCTCCTTTTCACCTCAACCACACATAATGTATCAACTTGGGCTTAAAAGCCCAAATTCATTAATGTCTGCATGTGTTGGACATTGTTTTATTTTTTCCTTTCTTTCCATTATCAATTGTACATTAAGCCTCCGAATTGATTTCTTTTTCAACTTTGGTCCATAATTTCCAAACACTAGTAGAATTGGTCCTTTTTCTTTCTTGTTTCTTCATTTGTTTCAAAATTAGGCTTAATCCTGAAATAAATAAAAACTTAACAAATTAAGTAGAGAGTTGATGAAAAGAAATGGTCAAAGCCTAGTTTTAATGGTCCAATATAAGTGCAAAATTGAATTTATCAATCATCAAGATGACCAAGGTCATAGCACGCATCCCTATGCATCTCATATTGTACCGATCAACAGTTTGAAGATCCTCATAGCTCGTAGCACCTAGAAAACATTCAACAATACTTCTCCCTAGTAACAGGCAGAGCAAACAAAACCTGACCAATAGCAAACCACTGTTACCTGGGTGTCTACTCCCTTGTTTTTAGTCTCCATACAAATTCTTTTGGGTACTCATCATAGGTTAGTTTTCTTACCTCAGGATATTTCTTATCCAGCCTCTGAACTTGCTCTAATGCACTGATGGTTTATCAAGAATCACATCAAAAGTGTCACAATTTGCATAAACAACATTTTGTTCATTTGGCAAATGAAAATTCAATCACTCAGCATGCACATCTTTGTATTGAATGTTCAAATCAAAAATTCTCCATCAGCTTCACAAGCAGAGACGTATTTGCACTCATAGTATATTGCTATTTTGTCAACAACCTAATCAGATTCACAATATGTAGTAATGCTACACCATTTTTCTCCACTCTAATATGGTCATCCCATTGTTGATGTACTTGAAAAGGCAATTAACTGACTTGGGATAGTTACAACACTTAACTGACTTGAAAAGGTCAAGGTTGTTTGGGATAACATGCTTGTTGTCAACTACACGATTTTTCTCCACTTTTACAACCATTATATTTGTGATTATAAATGGTATACCCATTTTCATCAATTCTGGTTCCCTCAACGAATTTTTTGGGAAAATGTTTGGTACATCTACCTTTATCCATGCATGGAGACTTAGGGTTCAAATATCCATATGGGCAATGTATCATTAAATCTCTAACATCTTTATAGTATTCAAGTTCAGATTTCTCATCAAGATTCTCTATCAATACGATTTTATCAATTTCAGCTCAATTAGGAGATCATTTAGGCTAAGATAAAAAAAATATATGTGCATGAGGTAGTTTGTGCTTTTGGAACTAAATAGTGTATACAAGTATGAAATAGAGTGCACATACAGATTGTGCCAGAAGATGGAACAATTTTTTGATGATAGTGACACAGCAAAATTATTCTAAGAATGATTCTTATTGGAAAAATAGTAAATAGCATATATTACCTTCTTTAACTTCATTGAATAACTTATTCTTCTTGAGATTCTTGATTAGTTGACCAAGCTTGATTTAAATACTCTACAAAAGATATCAGGCTGATCTTCTAGTCTTAAATCCCTTTTCTCGACAAATCGAGCGACTTCTGGCCATTTAGGATTGCATGTAAATGTGATGAACAAATTGGGGTAGCCATCCCACATATAGATCGCCATTGCATCTTGATAGTTTCGGAACTTGCTGCATGCACGGCCCGTGAAAGTTTCAAGCAACACAATCCGCTTTCCAAGTTTCAAAGGATCAGTTTGCCCTCTCACAGCTGCATGAGTCAAGCATTTGTACATCTCACACCATAGTACTTTTTTTTGTGACCGTATATAGTTCAATCGATAAGACTCAATCATTGTGTACCCATCGACTATAAATTGGAAAAAGTAGTCTTTTAGACTTCAACAAATATGATGCTTCGTCTGCCGGCTCCAATAGGCAAAAACCAAAGTAATCCTTCATTGTGACTGTGTTCCTCATAGAAAAGGAGGTAGAATCTTAATTCCCTTGCTTAATATCACATCTGTAAACCATCTTGGCCATTTGAAAAAGTAGGGGATATTGAAGTCCAAGATACTAAAGGTGTAACTCATTTATCCGTTGTAGTTTCCCTCATCTAGTTTGGATGATAATGTCCTAATCCCCTCTAGAAGAATAAAGGTTACCATCCAATATTGCAGCAACTTCATTTTTTTCCAGTCAGGCCTACATTTTTCCATCTCTATTCCTTTTAGCAATAAGCTTCAATTTGATATTAGTAATATCGTTTTGATCAACTCTATCTCTAGGCATTCGGAACCATTGAGCTAAGACATTGTTTTGATCAAGCATATCTTTAAGGTCAAAAACAATGTCCTTGCATAGATTACTTTCACCAGATAGTGAACTGGTCAGAAGTAAGTGAAATAATAAGTGTCACATGTTGTACAATAAATGTTAGAAATCTTGGACAATTAGGCAATAATTGGAGATAAGTTTAAAAATCTCAACAAACAGGATGAATTTTATTTGTAATTTCATTTGCACCATCAGTGAACCATATCTGTGCAAACGTAGGTGCTTATTCACTGTGAGGTAACAAAGTCCCAATTAAGTGATGATTTTCACCATTTATCCTAAATATAAGTGGTGCAACCCCATTATTCAATCGCTTATCAATTTTGTCCCCGATTGATGTGAAATAGAACATTGCATCACATTAGCAAAGATTTTCATTAAAATTCTTGCTGCATTCATCATGCCCATTCAATAATTCCACTAAAATTGTAGGGGGATCTTTCATTAAGAGAAGGATCTCTTTGCCCTTGCTACAGCATAAAGAAAAAACCGGATTCATGGTATCAGATGCTTTGCTAGACCTCTCCGAATGCCAAAAGAATACTCCACAATATGGACATTCATATATAGGTCTCCAATATCATAATATTCTGCTTAGCATACTGTCATGCATGGATTAAAAGTTTTCCATAGCATAGTGGTTATTAAAAAGGGTGAACAATTCATATACATCAACAACAATAATAAACAAAAAATGCAGCAATGATATGTTATTGCATCATCCTTATAGTGGTACATTGTTTACAATATTAAGTATAAAGCAAGCATATACCATCCCTTAGTAAAGATACGTGTCTAGAGTTTTTTGAACAACTTTTAGTGTTGTGATAGTATTAATGAGACAATTACAACAAACCTAGTTCTAATCACAATAAATCTGGTAACATGTTTAATCAAATATTTACAATTAATTATTAAGGAATAGTTTGAATTGTATATGTATTTTATAATCGTAACTTGAAAGAATCATTCTGTCGAGCATTTCTACATTACCAGATGGTTTCAATTGTAGATTAAACAATATGTATCATTATATTTAACTTGTTTAATTATTAAAGTTCCAGGAGTTTATCATTTTAATAGTGTAATTATTTAGCGGAATGGATTAAATAAGTTATTAAAATATAATATAAATATTGTACATTGCATTTTGAGAATTATAGTTTCCCATTTCGTTGTTGTGAAGTTGTAAGCATGAATATTCTGCCCCAAATTTTATAACACAGCATTTTGTCACCCTGATTGCCCACCAATGAAGCAAAGGCTTTAGCCGCCTAGCAACAGATCATATGTCATTTCTATCCCATATTTTTAGTTTGTCTTTATAACACAACCTTCGTTGCTGTAGGAGCAAGCAATCAAGCACAGTCACTGTTGTCATTGCCTTGGTCTCCAAGGGATTTGTACATAATATTTAATCCAAAAAATTTTACCTACAAAAAGTTCTTTAATGTCCAAAGTAGAAACTTTGTTTCTATCTCTTATCATTGTTTCTCCCAAGTAAAGGATTTTTTTTCCTTCATTTGAAAGTTTTTATCTTACCTATATGAAGTTGCTAGGGGATACATGTTATGGGATAAACAAAGGGAAGGAATAGAGGGCAAAGCATTTTGCAGGTTAGTATGAAGTTCTCCATGAATGCTTATTTAAAGGTGTGTTTGGCTAGCCCTTGTATAGATGATATTATACATATGAGCGTTGCATATGTTTTTTTCATTGAGGGTTTTCTACCTCTAGTTGGCATATAAACTCTGTAATTGATGCTCAGGTAGCTAATTGATAGTTGTAATTTGAATAATTATTCTTGTGGCAAATTTATTTGCTAGTTGTAAATTCATTTTGTGGTTATGGATGTTAAACTTCTAACGAATGTTATCTAGAAAAGAGTTTTTATTTAGATATCAAAGTTATGCTATTCAAACTTTCAGCAGGCAATTAAACCCATTACATATATATAAAATATTGAAAGACCACGGGAAAAAAAATAGGGAAACCGAGCAATATATATAAGAATCCAGGTGGAAGCACCGCAACCAAGAGGTATAGTACCAAAAGCATGGCTACCTACAACTAACGTCAATAGGGTTATAATAATTGCCTTCGTTAAGACATTTGGAAAGTTATAAAAAATGTTAGGTGGGGCAAAAGAGGAGGATTTAATATGATTAGATACATTTTCAAATAGCCATAAGTTATTAGAAAAGCCTATAATAGAATAAAATGTGTTACGGGTAAACACTACTAGAAATTTAGGCTTATCCTAAGAAAATTCCTCCTACAAAGTTAGATTTATAGGCGGAGTAACCTTTACCCAACAAATACAACACTTCGTGACAATGTACACTATTCCTGCAAAAATTTCGCCTACAAAGTTAGACTTGTAGATGGAGTAACCTTTTCCTGACAAGAACAACATTTCACAGCTATATATACTATTTCTACGAAAACTCAGCCTGCAAACTTAGATCTGTAGACAGAGTATTCCTTTTTTGTTTGGTGGAGATTTATAAATTTCACAAAATTTTGACCACCCAAAATTCGATTCTGGATGAAATTTTCTATTTTTCATTTTTTTAATGATGACATCTCATGTGGCAATGAACCCTTTTTTTTTCCCTTTTCTTATACTAGGACTCTAAATTCTATTAGCTCATCCAAATTGTAAAATAAAAAGAATTATTTTCAACCAAATAAAATGAAAAAAGAACTCGCCCAATTTTCTCAATTTTTCACTTTTCCGCTTTTTTCTGCCCTATAATCGTTCCCCAAAAACTCTTTCCTTCACACCTCTGTTCCAGAAAAACTCAATTGGAGTTCCAAAAAAAGTTCAGTTCATGCCTTATCTTGTTCCTTTCCCTTCTCCATGCAATTTGTTCCAAGTAAGTTTCGACTTCCCCTCATTCTAGATATATTAGTTTTTTGTTCTCCAAAGTTAAGGAAAACTACTCGAGAGCTGGTTGTTTATCACAATTCATTCCTTATAGAATATCCGGAATAGTCGATCCATATATAGAGATATGCATCTATATTGGTTTTTTTTTCTTGTCAAAATTTATAGATTTCAACAAAAGGCAAACGGAGGGACTCTGGTGTTCTGTATCAAGAAAATTACACTATTTTGAAGTTTCAATTTTTCTTTGGCCATTGGTAAAATAATAATCTTTTTACTGCTTAATTTTTTAGTTTGGAAAATTTTTGTCCCCTATGTATGGGTCTGAGTCAATAGTTCTTGTGAATTTAGATGGAAATTTTAGTATAATTGAACAATTGCTAGTCTTGATTAAGACATTAGGTTAACAAGTTTGTTCGTGAATGAAAAAATTCCCTATGCATCTCATAGATTAGATTATTGTTATTACCTGTAATTGTTCATTTTTTGTTGAAGCAAAATCATTTTTGTGATACCATTGAGCCAGTTTCAATTTCCCATGTGAGAGTATTAGTGAATGTTAATTGAGCTTCAATCAGTAATTATTTTTTGTAAACCCACAAATTGAGAAGGGAGAATACAGAAGTAAAAGCGAATTAGGAAAGGACATGAGTTGGTTTTCTTTCTTGTACTCCATGCCTATAATGTTTTTAGTATCACTTGATTTTCTCCAAATTTCTATACTTAGAATACTTGAATAAATGGAACGATCATTCTTAGGCCTTTCCTACATTATTCTTGATTAAAAATGGTGTCAAGTCAGTTTGCCAAGAATTCACTACTTAAAACTGAAAGGAAAAAGTGGAAAAACCAATATGGTAAAAGTCTCTCTTTGTAGATAAGGTGGATGTGACCTGATTTTGAGTGGGGTTGACTCATTAATGGATTACTGAGTAACTTAGCTGTAGATGAAGGAAAACTAACTACTAAAGAAATTTTTTAGAGTTCTAATATGTAAGTGAAGCCATGATAGAATAAAATACAATATTATATTACACAAGACAGTAGAAAATAAAAGGAATGGAGGGTCAAATGGAGCGATTAGTTTGGAAGAAACTTTTCTTGTCTTTCTTACTTCTTTATTCTTTATTTCTCATATTTAATTTCTTTTCCAGTAACTCCTTGCATTGTAATCTAATTTGTAATTTATGTATTTTTGAGGTGATGTCAAAATACTTTAGATGACAGAGCTTCATTTAATTCAAATTGATATAATGTGAGCTTGTATAATTCAAGCACTACTTCATCATTTAGTTTGATATTATTCTCATGTTATGTCTGAAAGCATTTATTTTTTGGAACTACCTACTTGGATGAAATATGAAATGATTATTTTGTGAATGGTTATGATGTATTAGTTGCTTTGGTATCTTCAATATTTGTGTATTTGTCCATGTCAAGAAGAAATCTAATTTTGATGGAATGTGGATGTTTAAGTAGTACAATAATTTATCTTGGAAATTAAGAAGGCATCCATCTATAGTCACTTCTAATTTAATAATGATTACTTCACATGAAGACAAGTAGATTATATGTACTTTTCTGAATCATTTGGAGCCTAGTCAAGATCTATAGCATCTAATATAAGATTTTAAGCATGTGGTGTCTTAGAAGAGTTGCATTGGTTAATATATGCTCCTCTAATAGAAGGGGAAAAAATAGAAGTAATCTTGGGATAGTTGTAAAAGTTCAAAATGAGAATTCCTTTTTACTTACACAATAGATATCCCATGCTTTTTCATCTTTCATTCTACCCACTTGTGATCAAATCCCAAATACCGTCTCGTTGAATTTTGGGCTGTAGGTGGTTAAATAGCTGAGCTCAACATGCAGCTAATGCACTTTTAATGAATGTAGATTGACTAGAGGTTTTATATGGAGTTGAAGATTGTTTGATAATTTAATTTTACTCGACGAGCATCAATATTCATTGGAAAATCCCGAAGTCAAGTTCACATATTTGTCATACCACATGTTTACTATTGTCCTTGGAGGTTATGGCAATTGAGAAGATGATGCCGTTTGGATGGAGATCACAAATCTGAGAGGAAACTTTAGCAAGACCAAGAAGACTATTTAGTTCTCAACGATGTATCACTCAATGTATCATGTAAACATTTATATCATTTTCTCACTTTAAGTTTGGTTGTAGCTAATGCAACCAAACTTAAAGTGAGAAAATTAGTTCGGTTATATCATTTTCTTATTTGTACTTTGGTACTATGGTATATATTGGATTCATATGTATACTGCTTATATTGAAAGTGTTATCTATTTTTAATTTTATGTATTTTTATATTATCTCCAATAAAAGGGAAAATAAAAATTATTTTAAAATTTTCATTTATTTCATAATATGGCGTTGAAAATTTATTTGTATGGAGAATTAGTAGCTTTTAGTCTACGAAATGATTTATATGTTAGTTTGTGGAAGCAAACATAAGAATACAAATATTCTTCCAATAAAAAAGTTTTTTTGTGGGGAAAAGTAGCCTATAAATAAAAATTATTTTCTCAACAAAAAGTCATTTTTTGGACGAATATATTTTTTCATGAAAGAATTTAGTAGACACATTTGGTATGTGTGCAAAGGGTTTGTATCCTTATATCTTTCCATATGAAAGTATTTTGTCTGCAAACAATACTTTTCTTGACGAATATGTTTGTCACGAAAAACTTTAGCCGACACATTTCATTTGTGTGCAAAGGGAATTGTAGGCTTGTATCTTTCCATACAAAGTCTTTAATTTTGTCGGCTAAACCCTTTCGCCACAAGGTTTGCGCCACAAACTTTCCCACAAAATAATTTCGTCTCAAAAAGTTTCCGCATAAAAAAATTGGCTTTTCCCCACAAAAACAATTTGTAGGGCGAGCCTAAATTTCTTGTAGTGAAACCAATCAAAAATTAGCCTATTAAATCTATAATAATGTTCTCAACAATTTAGTAAGAAAAAATTATACACAATCAACACAAATAACCTCATCCCTAGCATATAATAATCAAATGGTAATTAAATTTTGAAGTGAAAAAACACACTTACGACTAACTGACGTAATACTTGAACTATAGATAGTATCAACATTTATTGGGATGAATATCTAGTCTGTTAATTAAAGATGACATCCATAAAGAGAGTACCATTCATCACTTCACTGAGAGGCATTCTTAGATTGAATATCACATCAGTAGGATTTTTGTTAATGGTTGAAGATCCGCCTTGTTTGTTCTCCATAATTTTTGGACGTGCTTTTTTCGACCCCATATTGTTAGTATTTGTGGAATATGATTCGTTGTGATAATAAGTTCAAGATAAACAATAAGCTAGATTTAGAAATAACGATATCAAATACAGAAAGAGATTATTCACCACAATTATCATCATGTGGTTGGAAATGGTTGATGATCTAGTTACCTTCTTCATTCCTAACTGAAGGTACCCATCAAAACATCATAATTTTCGCATTAGTATAGTAAGAAAACAAAAAAATAATTCAAACATGGCATAATCATAAAGCCAGTTTAATAAGAACTTGTAGATTGTTTTAATTTTTGGACTTTCCCTAACCTATGTGAATTCTGCTTTTCTGATTTATTAGAAGTACTATCGATTTGTTTCTTTTGTCTCAAGAATCGTTTTAGCTAGTGTTCAACTTCTCTGAGTTTTACCTCTAGTATTTTGTATGTTATGAGTTGTTACTTAAGAAATATAATCAAGAGTATTATAAATTGTAATTATTACTCCATTGAAAAGAGGCTGTGAATTGATACGTGTTTTTCTTCTTCTTTTTTTAAGGTGGGTCCAGCCTTTTTAACCTTGGATTTATAGATTTTGAGGGCCCCATTCTTTGAAATAAGAAAAAATAAGTTTGGAGGGTAAAGCTATTAGTAGGTTCTGGTTCAGGTTTTGGTTAAGGCTTTTTGTCTTTTTCTTTGAAAAAAGACCGTCTTGCCCTTTACCTATTTTTTCATGGCTATTTTCATGGATTTTTCTTGTTTTCATGGCTCTGATACCACCTCGCGGTTGCCCTTTGAAACTCAAAGGCGGAAATAAGATGAACAACCACGCAACACTACTCATTATGAGCCAACCACTGTCTGTAGGCGTGGTAATGGTATTTTCTATCATTATATGCTCTAGTCATATAATTTACTTCTTCAGTAAGTTGAGTAACTCTCTAACTTACTATTGTTTTAGCAACACAATCATGTAGTTGAGTTCTCTAAAGTCCCTAAATGAGTTGGATGGTTTCCACAATTTTTTGATCTAGTTGTTCAAAATTCATACGGTAGTATGGGTTAAATAGAGTAGAGTCACATTGAGTCTGCTCTATAAGTCTTCCAGGATTTGGTTGGTTAATTAAAACCTGTTGTCTAGTTGGATTATCGCCAATTAATTCATTAAGTAAGTCTTGGAGACTAACTGGATTATTATTAAGCAAGTTTTCTGCCATAGTTGCTCAATCAAACTTTTTTAGTTAATTGCTCAGTAGATCTGAGATATAACCTTGTAGTTTGATAGTTGCTACTATCTGTTATTGTGAGTAAACAAAAGTTTACCTTGCTCATATGCATTTTGTCTAGCATGGTTAATAAGTATGAAATACTTAAAGTTTTTTCTTAACAATTTGATGAAGTAGAAATCTAAGGTGCTAAGCCACATAGATGTATATTAAATAACTGAAATATAGGAAATTATAATTTTATACCTTCTTCTTGTTGTATGGGATATTTCCCTTGTTGGGTCTACTGCGCTTCCTGCTGATGCTTCGTTGGATGGATTTCCTTGGGTGTGCTTCACAACTGTGTTGTGTTGTTAACTGGCAATCAGTTCTTTCTCACGACCTCTTGTCAATACGGAACAAGGCCAAGATGATGGACAGAGGGTTGATCCATACACAAAAGTGGGATAATGATCTTTGAAGGCAAAGTTTAAAGGAAATAGACTTTCATATATGAAGAAGGAATAAGGATTATAACTTCCTTATCCTGTTAATTTACATCGTAGTTGGGCTGTAGCCCTTGATTTCTACAGGAAGGCTTTAGGCTTTCATTGTTTTGGAAAGCATGAGAAATCTCTTAAGGAATTCTAGTAGTGGATTTTGGAATGCCTTCTTAGTTTGAGTAGTGCTCTTATAGACAGAAGGGGCATCTACTTTTATATAATGGAGAGGTCCCTACATTATACTATTTCAACAACTCTTATAATGGAGGGGTCCTTGCTTTATTATTTTGTCTAGCAACAAGAGTGTCGGCACCACATTTTCTTGCCACCTGTTGGTGTGATGACGTTATTGCATACGTCATTCAGAGTCTGAATTATCTCTAGCTTGCTTTGATGGAGACTCTTCAACTTTTGCTTTTCCTTTATTGTAGTGTCCACATGCATGGTATGTGCCAAGCACATTTTTATGGAACTGCACATTTGTCCTTTCTCAAGATCTGGTCCATTACATTCATCAAGGTAGAATGGTCTTTCAAAGATAGCAATCTTCTTTGCATCTTTTTCGTTCAAACGTTCTTTGTTTGATGAAGTCATTAAGATAAACTTTGATGAGTGGTTTACCTTAATCTTGGAGTTTGCATTAATCCCTCTAACCTTGTGTAAGAAGGATCTGAATGATTTTGACCTCCATGTCTGTAGAACTTCTCCTGAGATTTGGATAGGTTCTTTGACAATAGGTGTTGCCAAGACTTGGTCTTGTGATGCTACCCCAATTTCAATGAAGTGATAACCTCTGAAAATATTATCTTCATTCCAGAAAGGGATAGTACTGGTTATTGACAAGAAGACTGTTTTGTCTTGAGTTTTGAGAACCTTGGTCTTCCATTTGAGAACTGACTTTACCAGTGGTGGGTTTAGTGCTGAAATTTCTTTGGCGTCTTGACTGAGGTAAATGAATTTGATCAGTCCATAGTCAAATGATTCAGCAACCAGTTCTGGTGCTGCTCTTTGAAAGAACATGAATTTTCCAAATTCTTCACATGTTCCTACAAAAGGATACTTTACTGTAGCATCTCCTATCGCTCTAGCTTTTGCTTCGGGACTGATGAAATTGGAGAATGGTGCTTTGATTACTGAACTTTCTTTTTCAGTAACTTCTTCTTTTTCTGGTTTAAGATTAACCAGCCTACTCGATATTGGTGCTGGGGCTTTTAGCACATCTTCATAGCTTCTTCTCAGCCTTTGATGTGATTCAACCATGCCTTGAATCTTTGGTGATCTGATCATTTGTGTATCACAAACTCCTCTAGGCCTGAATCCTACTGGGAACAATGGGAATACTAATGGATGAGTAATTCGTTGGACAGGTTTTGGACTCGTTTGGTGGCCTTTTCTATCCAGTATTGGTTGTATTCTTTTTTGGCCTCATCATATGTTTTGAAGGACTTGTGCTTGAATGGAAGTCCTTTCACTCTGGCTCCACTGTTTTCCATTCTTTGTAATACCCTTGATCTGGTCCATCAAAGATTACAAAAACCTTTTTGTAACCTGCAGATAGATCAAATGACATTAATGGGTTAGGTTTTTGGATAGATGATAAGTCCAATGTATCCATTTGACTGGACTTGACTTTAGGCTGTTGTGGCCTAAATTCTTGCTCATGAGTCGTTTGATCTTTAGACTCAGTTTGAAGGATGATACCCTTCTTGTTATCAAGCTTTTGTGGGTTTTCCACAGCTTGCATGTCTTTCTCTTTTGCTGAGATTGAGACACTTTGTTGTTCAGCATTTTCATCTGTTGATGCTGATTTTTCAGTTGATGTTGAGGATTTATCTTCCTCCCCCCTTTGAATTAAGAGAGCTTTTTGTTGCTTGTAAAAATCAAGCTTTGTAGTCAGGAATGATAATTCCATCGTTTTTTCTTGGATTTGAAATTCCAAGTCCAGGATTTTGTTATCCAGTTATTCCATTGGCAGAAGTTTTACCTACAAGAAATAACAGATAATTCTCTTGTTAAAGAATCTTCTAAGTAATTGTATTCCCCTTTAATGGTTTCACTATCAAATGTGTAATGACTAAACCACATTTGCCATCTAACAATGCGTCCTTGTTTGTAATCTGCAAAAATGTTAGTCTTCATAAAAGATTTGCAAGTAGAACTGTCAGTCCTAACAAGAAATTTATCACTAATTACATAAACAAGAAACTTCTTAATAGCGTTTTTGACTGCTAAGATTTCTTTCTCATTTATGTGGTAATTCTTTTGTGCTCCTTGGAATGTTCCTAAAGCATAAGAACATAAATATTCTTCTTCCTTATGTGCTGGTTTGGCCTTAAGGACTGGTCCCTAAAATTCTCCTGAAGCATCAGTTTCAATTATCATCTTGTCACTTGGTGTTGGATGATAAAGAGATGGTAGAGTTGTTAAACTCTTTTTTAACTTCTAGACATATACTGTGTTAGCATTCGTCCATTTCCAAAGCACATTTTTCTTCAATTTCTTTTGAAGTGGTGCTCTTTTATCTGCTAACCTGCCAATGAAATCTTGAGCATAAGTTAAACATCCAAGAAATCTTTGCAGTTGTTTGATATCTTGAATTTCATCAGGAAATTCAGTGATATGTTTAAGTATGTGAGGTTGAAGTTCCTTATAACCATAAGCAACATTTAACCCTAGATACTTAATCTTTGTTTTGAATAGTTCTGCTTTCTTTTTAGAAAGGACTATTCCAGCTTGTTTGCAGTTTGTAGTACCCGCAATACATGCTTTTCATGATCGTTTTCATTGTTTGAAAATACTAGAATATCATCTATGTAAACAGAGCAATATTCTTGTAATTCCCTGAAAATGTTATCCATATGCCTTTGGAAAATTCCAGGTGCTTGCTTTAAGCCAAATGGAACAACTTTTCATTGATAGTATCCTTGAGGACAACTAAAGGCAGTAATAGGTCTAGATTCTTCGTCAAGTATTACTTGCCAGAATCCAGATTTACAATCAAAAGAAGAAAATACCTGCTTTTCTCTTATGAGTGCTAAAAGGCTTGCCATGTTTGGAATGGTATAAGCGTCGTCTTTGGTAGCAGCATTAACTGCTCTTTAGTCAACAACCATTCTAGGCTTTCCTCTTCTTTTTTCTGCTTCTTTTCGTACCATGAAGGCTGGTGAAGAAAAGCTAGATTTGGAAGATTCGATCACTCCCATTTTTAATAATTCTTTAATTTGTTCTGTAAATTCTTGCCTATCCTGTGGAAAATTCTTTGAGTTTAATTTTTGCTGTCATTTTTCCTTTGTTCTTGATTGGGTCAAGAGGGTTTTCTGAATAGCATTCTTCAAGGGTCTCTAAGATTTGTTCCCTAAGAGAATTTATCCTAAACCCTTGTTCGTCTTCTTGGGAAATATAGACCATTCTGTTTGGTACAATATTTTGTCATTTGATAATTGGAGGTTTTTCTTTTCCTCTGATTCTGTGTATTTCAAGGAATTTATTCTGGAGATGATTAAACCTTACAGCATAGCATTGTTTCTTGATCCAAATTTGTTTTCCCTGTATGCCGAAGCTGATTTCATTTATATACTGCATAAATCTTTTATACAGTAGACAGAAGTTGTTACCAAGAATAAGATCTATTCCTGTTTCACTTTGATGAATAGATGGAATCCTAAAATAGTAATACTTATGGGTTAAATCCTTTACTTCAACATCTATGTTTTTAACAACCTTGTTAACTTTTACAGATGATTGATCTGTAATTTTAATGCTGATTGTCCTGTCTGAATTTACCCAATGTTCTTTAGGTATAATCCATTTTGATGCTATACACATGCTTGCTCCTGTATCGATGAAAGCATTGATAGTATATTTGTGATAACCATCAAAATTCAATTTGCATGCAACATAAATTGAATTAGGGTTAGTGATATTACCATATGTCTTGGTACCTGGTTTGAAACTACTCATCTTCTGATTCTGATGAGGTATCTTAAGTGGATACTTTTGTAACATAATACAGACTTTCTTGGTCACTGGGATCTTCTACCGATTAGAATCCCTGTTGATCAAATGCTTCAAAGAGATTAACTCTTTGGTCATTTTCTCTTTCGGCTGGACACTCATTTTGCATAGTGTCCTTGTTCACTGCAAATCCAGCATCTGCAATTTTTCTTTTTCCTGGGGCAATTTCTTGCTTTTTCATTTAGAGGTTTTTTGGTTCTTTTCCTCCCCTCCTTTCTTTTTGAAATATTTGCCTTTAGAAAAATATTTCTTTTTATAAGGTCTTTTATATCTTTTAAAAACATACCTCTTGTTTTTCCTAGACTTGTTCCTAGGTTTTCTGGTTGGAGGATAGCATCCATATGCTCCTGCAAGGTCTTCCATAAATGGATCACAACTAAAGTCCGTCTTTAGTTTGTTAAGAGCCATTTGTTTCATTTGTCTGTGGACATACATGGCTCTACATATTTCTTTCTTGTAATTCTTGGTTACCGTAATAGCCAAGCCTATAGAACCTTTGGCAGAAAGATAAAGTTTATTTCCTACTTGGAGTCTAACAGCTTCATTAAATCTTCTAACAGTTTGCCAAAAACTTCTCAACATATTCTGGGAAGTCATCAAGGTTCCAAAGTAAGAATAACCATTTCTGGTATTCACATTGGTATTGGTTAAAGAAATCTAAATCATTGATTTGGATTCTTTCAAGTTGCATTTTTGCATTTTCAACCTTCTCAGTGGTTAGTGTAGACTTATATGCTGTATAAGTCTGCCTTGTGAACATTTGGAAGATTTTTTTCAACAATACTAGTAATAAAACCATTAAAGTTGGGTTGGTTATTATTTTCTATTGAGGCTCCAAGCCACAATGCATTGACTTGTTCAATGGTTAGGGTTTCTAAGAAATTCCTAACATTTCCTCTAGTTGTTGCTTTAATGTAATTCCAAGCTGAAAATTTTTCTTTTGTCAGTTGGGGATTACCAATCATAGCCATAACTAGATTGTTAAACCATTCTTTGATCGCTTTACTTACATCAGTAACGCAATCAAGGTCTAGTATTTGTGAAGTGTGTCCTATAGTTTTAGGGATAAAACTTAAAGGATTACTTTCACCTGATTTTGTTACCTGATTTTCCTTCTAACTCATTTGAATAAGGTGGTTCTTCATGTGATTCGACTTTGATTGGTGAATCTCTTATGACTACTCCTTCAGTTCTGCCGACTATCAACCTTTCTAGAATTGTTACTTCAATTTCTTCTTGTTCTGACTCTTCTAAAGTTGTGTCTTCAGGCTCATCAATTTCAGTTTTTGGTTCTTCCTGTTCAATAGAAAGAATTTGTTCTTCTTGTTTTTCAAGAAGAGTTAGTTGTTTACAATAAGATACAATTCTTTCCAATTCTTCATCTTCGAAAGATAAAAAAATGTTAAGAGTACTGAAGTCGTTACCACTTTGGAAAAGTTCCTCAATTCTTCTTCTGAGAAACTTCATTTAGGATATTTAAAAATACCTGTAAGCATTCCCAAATTTGAGGTTCCTGTTTCAAACTGTCCGAAATGTCTCATTCCTTGTGGGAGTGTGACATTTGTAGTGGTTTGAGGTTGTGGGGCTATTTGTCTCCCAGCAACTTCTTGTTTAATAGTAGCAATAATAACTGGTGCTATTCTTTCCATAGCATTGTTAAGGTCTGGAGTAATAGACCTTGTTTCTTGCCTGATGGAACTAAGTTCTTCTTTAAGAAGAGTAACCTGCTCATTAAGTCTTTTGACTTCATCATGAATGTTACTAATCTTAATGTTTTCTGTCGTGAGTCTATTTTAAATATTTAATCATTTCATCATTTTTTTGGTGGAGTTCTTCTAATCTTATAGCAAGTTGAGAATATTTTTTGTTAATTTTTTCCAATTGTTTATCCTCCCCTTCTTTTAGAGGAGTTGTGCTTGACTCTCCTCTGAGGAGTAATCTTTCCTGAGTTTTGATTAAGGGTTTTGGCCTTAAATCAATTTCCCAATTACTATGAGGCTGAGTTAGAATGTCAAACTCAGTTTCTTTTACCTCAAGATAATCCATGAACTCGGGTTCATAGGTTATCCTTCTTTCTGCTTGGATCACAGTATTGTTGTAGCTATTATGAATAGCATAACTAACAAGGTAGCTAATAGAGAAAGGTACATTGTTAGGTTTAACAAGATCTTAGAAATAAACATGAACAAATGATAATATGCCATCAAAATCTGTGTCATGAAGTGATACAGAAATTTTTGGGTATATGGTAAATTGAAGTTTACCACATGCTAAATTTCCTTGGATCATACCCAAACATCCTTCTTTAGGATTTTAAATACGATTATCAACTATAGCCATTTTGATCGGTTGATTTAAATGAGCTAATAGCGTGCTTTTAAGCTGAACTTTAACAGCTGCAATGGTTACCCAATATAAATTCTTCTTATTAGAAAAATTCTATTTTTTGTTTTATTTGTTTGATGTCTTGTTTACCAAGCAAACAAATACTTGTTCTGCCATATGCATATTGGACATATAGAGCAAATTCTTTGTAAGATATGCCATAATAAACATTTCTTTTTCTTCTGAATGCTTTTGAAAGAAAATCTCTTTTGAAAGCTTATCCAGATTTTAGCGAAAAATCTTTTTCAAGAATTTTTTGTAAGCTCTTCTCAGAGACTATTACATCCTCTGAAAAGTTTCCTTTTGATTATTTGATTTCTTCAAACTCTTCTAGAGTCGTTTGTATTTCCATGATGTTTTAATGCGTAGTGCAAAATAAAATCATGTATGTATTTTTCTATTTGTTGTTCTAAATTCTATTTATGTCGAATGATGACATTAATAGCATTAGGAACAACTCCGGCGAAAACAGATTGTTGATACCTTTCTTGATACCAATCAATCCTTTGATTATGCCATCCTATATGGTCAGTAATGACAATACAGTATGCACAAAGATGTATGGAAGGTGTGTTTTCCATAAGTTGTAAAATTTCTTCAAAGTTGTTTTCCATACTTAGAAAAAATTTCATTTATTTCTTCAAAGGGTGTTTTGTCCTTTTTTTTCTTGATTGCCTAAAGCAATGCATGAATCAAAACATACAAATATCATTCCCCAAGTTTGGAAGCCCAATGCCATTTCTGCACACATGTTCCATTAGCATTTGAAAGAGTGAAGGAAGTGGTTGACTACAATTGCAAGACAATACAATTGTCAAATCCATCGGGTCAAGTTTTTGTCAAAAAAAATGATACTCTTGTTTGATTATAATTTAAACCAAACAGACTCTAAATTGAGCAGTTTGATTTTATTTTTAAGTGACAGTTTGATGTATCTTATCCTACCTTATCTTGTTTTATTTTCAAAGAGTTCTTACTAGGATAAATGTCTCTTTAATCTAAGGTTGTTGTTAACTTGGATTATTCTTATCTGGTTTGAAATATTTGAATTTCATTTATCCATACGTTCTTACTAGGATAAATGTCTCTTTAATCTAAGGTTGTTCTTACTAGGATAAATGCAAGGGTTGGAGGTGAAGGTCATAGAGGTGGTGTCGAAGGTTTAAAGCATTAGATGAGGTTGAAGAGATGGAGATAGTGAAAGGAAAGAAGTTTCGGCTAGGAAAAATGTTAAGCACAGAGGAAAAAGAGCAAACGATTGTATTGTTGAAGTAAAATATTGACATGTTCACCTGGTTGCCCAGCAATATGCCAGGTTTTAATAGAGATGTAATACAACATTCTCTGAAAATCAGTCCGGTAGAAAACCCGTTAAGTAGAAAAAGCAGCAATTTGCACCTGATAGACAGAAGCCCATTAAGGAAGAAATAGATAAGCTATTGAAGGCGAGATTTATTAAGGAAGCTTAGTACCCTGAATGGGTAGCTAATGTCATGTTGGTGAAGAATGCAAACGTTAAGTGGAGTAGAGAATGTGCATTGATTTCACTAAGAGCATCTCTAATGCAAGGGTTGGAGGTGAAGGCTATCCATACGTGGTCTATACGTTCTATATATATTTGGCAACCCAATATAGAAAGTGTCAAGTGAGAATAGAAGTTCTACTTTGAAGACAGAAGTTACTGTGGTCTTTCTTGAACTTGAGCGGGTTTGAATTGGCTGGAAGCCTGTGGTTATTCTGCAAAAGTCGGTGAACATGAGACGGAGCAATTTCCATATTAATCCTCAGATTTACTGGAGTTTCCAGAAGAAAGTGGGGTGAATACAAGTCGAAGTGATGGTACCTCTACATGAGTCTAGACTTTACTTCATGTAACGCCGCAAATTCTCACAGTTCAGAACGCTAGTAAAAGTCGCATTTTTCATTTTTGAATTTAACGAGTAATTTTTTTTTCTTAAAATAGATAAACTAATAAAGATAGAATATGTGCGGAAACATGCTGATCATATCAATTACATAATGCCCAAAATACATGTTTATAGTTGTTGACAAAAGTAATTTTTCAAAATATAATACCAATAAAGTATTTAGCAGTAAGGGCACTACATAATCATTAAATCAAAATATTTAGTTGACCCTGCTCGTCGTCTTGGGGTGAGCATAATAATAATATTATATTCAGTGGGGGCAAGTCAATCAATCCATGTAAAACTAAATATGTGATCATAATCATAAACCTTACACGTTAAACTTTCAAATTTTCAAGTTGTACTATGGACTATCTCAAGGGCCTACTTTTGACCCCGAACCAATTTGCGATTCCGGTCAACATACTCGCGCTAGTAATCATAATTGCAATGTGAGCTATCCTAAGGGCTTACTTTTGACCCCGGACCAATTTGCGATTCCGGTCAACATAATCAACACATAACGAAAGGACATGATCAATCAACTAGAATTTGCATAATAAAAACCCCACTTTAACAGTCTTGAAAAAGTTTGCTTGAAATGTTGCACGAGTTGTGATGCTACTCAAACTTGGAACTTAAAGCGCCCTCGTCTAGCAAATGAAAGTTTAAAGTGATTTAGTATGTTTGAATTATAATTGGAAATAGAATCTTAAACTTTAAGGAATTAATTGAATGTTTATGAAAGTTATATTGTTAAGATTTTGTAGTCTTAAAATGTTTAAAGGTTTAATTGATCACTTATGAGTGTTAGAGTTCACAATTAATTTGATCGGTTTAGGATTTAGGACCATTATGAAGTAATTAAATTCTTTAGGGGTTAAATTGTACAATTTTAATAGTTAGAGGACTTTAATTTAATATGTTTGAATAGTTGGATGGTTAATTTAAGTTAATTTAAAAGTTAGGGACTTATGTGATTAGAATTAAAAGTTTAGGGACTAATTATGCAAGACTTGAAAGTTTAGGGGGCCCAAAATTAATTATTTAAAATATTTGGGGACCAACGGTGATTTAAATAACAACTTTAGGATCAACTTAAGTGTCTTGGGAACAAATTGGGTCAAGACTACATTTGACCATACTTTTAGGACTTAGTTAAGTGTTTTTAAACTTCTGGGGACTAAAATGCAAAAAATCAATGGGTAAAACTTTAGATCTAATTTCTTGTGTAATGTACAAAGAAGAAAGAGCAGAAGACGTTCATGTGTTTTCAAAAAATGAGGCAAAAGATGAAAATCAAAATCCAGAAAAAAATCTGGCAATTTGAAGAAAAAATTAGTGGAATAGAAAGCTTTCGACGTGCTCTTTTGAACCATGTAATTTTGAAAATGTATGGTGGTGGTTTATGGTGAAAGTACTAGGCGGTTTTGACGATTTTCCGGCGAGTATGGTTGCTTTCCGGCCAAAATATTTATATATTTGTGTTACTCGCAGTGAGAGGAAGCCATAGACACTAAGTTCGCGAAGTTTGAAGATGAAATGAAGATGGGCCAATTTTTGGATTTTGCTTGTGTCGACTAAGAGCTTGTTTGATCCTCTTTATTCTCCCATTTTATAAATTTATCTACCACTTATTTGACATCTGATTAACAACTATTCAATTACAACCACATATTTCACACATTTTTATATTTCCAATACACATTGTGCCTCTCTCCTCATTATAAATTCCCCAAAGAAAGAGGATCAAACAAGCTCTAAGAAACTACGATTTCAGATTTTTCTTTTTTTTTTTTTATATTTGGGAAGGAAAATGAAGAATGTAAATATAAAGTGTTGGTGAAGTGTAAAAATACTAGTGTACATTTTGTTTGAGCTCACATGATAAATAATAGATGAACATAGGACGAGAGAGGAGTTGTTTACCTTGTAGTACAATGTTCTTGTTGTGATTTATGTATTGCTTGAATCACTTGATTGCCTTAAGTTGATTTGTTTGTAAGAAAGAAGGATGAAACTAGTTAGTTGTTGAAGAAGAAGAAGGAGAAGAAGGAGAAGAAGAAGAAGAAGAAGAAGAAGAAGAAGAAGAAGAAGAAGAAGAAGAAGAAGAAAATGGAGAGAATAGGAGGTTTACTTTACTGCTGCTTATGGCTCACAAAGGAGAGAAAAATGGGTTTTTAGTTCTTTATATAGAGTTAGGTCAATTAGAAGAGAAGGGACCAGAGTTTAAGAATTTGAAAGGTTTCGGTTTGAATTGGTACTAATCAGAAATTGACGTCTTGAAATATTATTTGAATGTTCGGTTTTCTTGAAATTAATTCGTTAGAAATTAATTTGATAAGTTTTGAATTATTTAGGTTGTTGTTGAACTTATTACTAAGCTACGAAATTTCCGTTCTCATAACATAATTCGCTTAAGCTAGATGAGTATATGAAAAGTTTGAAAAGTCAAAAAAGTCGTAGCGACATGAGTTGAAAAGTCATAAAATTAAATTTAATTTTTTTTGGTCGCTACAACCTTCCCCACTAATTTTAAATTTCGTCCTCGAAATTAAACTTACTTGATTAAAGAGGTCTGGATATCTATCCAATATATCTTTCTCCTTTTCCCAAGTAGCCTCTTCTTTTCCATGTCTACTCCACTAGACTTTCACTAGAGGTATATCTTTGTTCCTCAAAACGTGTACTTTCCTCTCAAGTATGGCCACTGGAATTTCTTCATATGTCATATTCTTATTAACATCTAATGATGAGTGATTGATCTCATGACTCATATCATGAACATATTTCCTCAGCATTGAGACATGAAATACATTATGTATGGTTGAGAGACCGGGTGGTAAGGCTAGATTGTAAGCCACGTCATCAATCCTTCAATTATCTCAAAAGGGCCAATATATCTTGGCCTGAGTTTCCCTTTCTCATCAAATCTCACCACACCTTTCATAGGAGCTTTTTTTAGGAAAACTTTTTCACCAACATCGAACTATAACTCCTTTCTTCTCTGATCAGCATATGATTTCTGTCTGGTCTGAGCTTCTTTTATCCTTTCTTTAATTTTCTCTATATCCTTAATTGTTTCTTCAATCTGCTCAGGACCTAAGACTCTCTTTTCACCAATTTCATCCAAATGCACTGGTGATCTACACTTTCTTCTATAAAGAGCTTCATAGGGTTCCTTACGAATAGTGGACTGATAACTTTTATTATATGCGAATTCGACCAACGGTAAATGTTTCTTCCCATTACCCCTGAGGTCTAACACGCACGCCCTTAGCATATCTTCCAAAATCTGAATAGTCCTTTCTGACTGAGCATCTGTCTGTTTGGTGATGGGCTATACTGAACTTCAACTTCGTTCCCATAGCGGACTATAAACTCTTCCAAAATTTGGAGGTAAATCTAGCATCTCTATTAGACACAATGGAGACTGGAACTCCATGCAATCTCACTATCTCTTTCACAAACAATTCAGCAAACTGATCTAAACTAAATGTCATCTTTACTGGCAGAAAGTGAGCTGATTTAGTCAGACGATCAACTATTACCCATAAGGCTTGATTACCTCTAGTCGATTGGGGAAGACCAACAACAAAATCCATTATTATGCGTTCCCATTTCCATTGAGGAATCTCAAGAGGCCTAAGCAATCTTGAAGGGCGCTGATGTTCAGCTTTAACTTGTTGATGTCATGCATCTCTCAACAAATGAGCCGATTGATCTTTTCATATTCATACACCAATAAATTCCTCGTAAATCGTGATACATCTTTGTACCACCAGGGTGAGCAGCAAATGGGGTTGAATGAGCCTCCTCAAGAATCTCTTTCCGTAGCATCTCATCTTCGGGTACACAAAGCCTCCCTTTAAACAATAGAGGGCCCATCAATTGATATCTCAAAACCCTTGACACTGCCAACAAGTGCTCGATCCTTCATCTTACGCAAGAACTTATCATTCCCTTAAGCTTTTTTAATCTTATCCCTTAAAGAAGGTCGATCAACCAACGTGGCAATAACTATAGTTGTACGACGTGGGGGCGTAATAACCTCAATTCTGGAAAATTCTTTTACTAATTGTTCTTGCTTAGTCAGATGAACGGCTAATTGTCCTTTACCCTTCCTGCTAAGCTCAACGGCAACAACATTTGCCTTACCAGGCTTGTGGTGGATAGTACAATCATAATCTTTAACCAGTTCCAGCCACCTTCTCTATCTCTTGTTTAGTTCCTTCTGAGTGAAGAAATACTTTGAGACTTTTATAATCTGCGTATATCTCACACTTACCACCGTAAAGGTAATGCCGTCAAATCTTCAATGCATGAACTACCGGCGCGAACTCCAGATCATGCGTAGGGTAGTTCTTCTCATGCGGCTTCAACTGTTGAGAAGCTTAGGCAATCACTTTACCATACTGTATCAACACACGTCCCAAACCCAGTTTGGATGCATCACTGTATATAACAAATCCTTCTGAACCTTCTGGAATAGACAATACCGGTGCAGAGATCAACTTCCCTTTCAGCTCTTGAAAGCTCCTTTTTGCACTTATTCGTCCATTGAAACCTCACCCCTTTTTAGGTCAACTGCGTCAGCGGCCCGGCTATTTTCGAAAACCCTTAATAAATCTTCGATAATAGCTAGCCAATCCCAAGAAACTGCGTATCTCATTCACGTTCAAGGGTGTACTCCAATTCATCACAGCTTCTACCTTGGCCGGGTCAACCTCAATGCCCGGAGCGGTAGCCACATGGCCAAGAAAAGCTATCCGATCAAGCCAAAACTCGCACTTCTTAAACTTAGCATACAACTTCTCATTTCAAAGAGTTTCCAACAGTTCTCAAGTGCTCTTCTTTTTGCTTCATATTCTTGGAGTAAACTAATATGTCAACGATAAAGACAATCACAAATTGGTCTAGGAACAAGTGGAAAACTCGGTTCATCAAATCCATGAAATCAGCTGAAGCATTAGTTAATCCAAACGGCATTAATGTGAACTCATAGTGTCCATATCGAGTTCTAAATGATGTCTTGGGTATATCATTGTCCTTTATCTTAAGATGATGGTAGTTCAATCTCAAATCAATCTTAGAGAACACGCAGACACTCTTTAGCTGATCAAACAAGTAATCAATTCTGGGAAGAGGATACTTATTCTTAACTGTCAGATGATTCAGTTCTCGGTAATCAAATCACATACTCATCGAGCCATATTTCTTCTTAACAAACAATACCGGAGCTCCCCAGGGTGACACACTGGGTCGAATAAATCCCTTGTCCAACGGCTCCTGTATCTGCACCTTTGGCTCCTGCAACACCTTCAGTGCCAGTCTGTATGGTGCCTTAGACACAGTTGCTGCTCTAGGTATCAAGTGAATGGTAAATTCCACCTCTCTATCTAGTGGAATGCCCATTAAATCTTCACGGAACACATCAACAAAATCCCGTACGATAGGTACATCACTTGCCGTCAGTTTGGGCGGCTAAGTACTTGCAATACTCACTAGGTACCCCTGACATGTACCTTTCTTCAACGTATTCTGCACCTTCATAACTGACGCAACACATGGTACAGTTTTGCCTCTTATCCCGAAAAAGGAAAACTCACACTCTCCGAGTTTCTGAAAGAGGACTTCTCTCACACAGCATTTAACAGTAGCATAATTACTACTAAGGCAATCCATGCCTAGAATAATATCAAAATCTTTCATGTTTATCAAGTACAAGTTAGTCTCTATATTCCTTCCATCAATCTCTAATTTCACAGCTTTAGATATCTCGTTAGTACTAATAGTTTTACCTAAGAGGATACTAACCTCTAAAGCCTCATCTACTATTTGACAAGTATTACCAGTCTTAGCATGAAAACTAGCAGAGAAGAATAAATTGGTAGCACCAGAATCAATCAAAACAACAGCAAGTATATTAAAAGCTGATAAGATACCTATGATCACATCATCGCTTTTCTCCGCCTCCTGCTGAGTCAGGGCGAAGACACGGGCCTTTCCCTTCTTTGATGCGTTTGTACTCTTGCCCTCTTGGCACTCAAAAATAGTATGGCCTGGCTTCTTGCATTTATAGCATATACCTTTCCCTCGCAGGCACTCCCCAAAGTGATACTTCGAGCAATTTGAGTATAGCGGCTTTTCCTTGGATACATCAGGATTCAGCTTCATCTCATAACTGCCTTCAGTCTTACCCTTCTTGTTAGTGTACCTGCCTTTTCCCCTCTGGTTGTTATACCACTTTCTCTTTCTAGTGGGTTTTGCACATTTTGGAGCAGGCTGTCCTAGATTTAGACGGTGAATGCGTGGGCGGCCGTAATCCGACCAATCTCCAGTCTGTTCAAACCTCCTAGCCTTCTTCTCATCAGTATCGACCAGGTGAGTCGCGAATCTGGAGAGCTATTCAAACTTCCTTTCATATTCCACCAATGATAAACTCCCTTGTTTGAGTTGGAGGAATTCTGTTTCTTTCTGATCTCGAAGGGATTGGGGAAAGTATTTCTGCAGCACCAGTTCTTTAAACCTTTCCATGTCAACTCATGTAGTTGCGCTTCAGTTCTTGTGCATAAGTACAACTCCCACCAATGGTTAGCATCCTCTACCAGTATGAACTCGGCGCAAGATACCTTATGAGCATCTTAGCAGGCTATGTGTTTGAAAACCCGCTCAAACGCTCTAAGCCACTCTTCTACAGCTAGGGCGCCAGTCCTACCGTTGAAAGACGATGGTTTGTATCGGCGAAACTTCTAGCGACCGGGTTTTTTGTTCACAAATGGAAAAAAAATTCTATCTAAAAGATTTTAAAGAAATTAAAGCATGTCGCTGCCACCCTGATTCTTTATTTAATAATTGATAGCGGTAAAGATTTTAAAGGATTTGCGTTTCTCATCGATTTATTTTAAAGAAGAACGTAAATTTTCATGATCGAACCTTATCTTTTCTGAATTTTAAATTCGAGCCCAATTAATTGGTTTAATCTATTATCCAAGAAATTCGGCCCAAGTCATATCCAAGTCCAGTTCTTACCTATTTCTAATTCTAGGCCCATTTAAACTAGGCCTTTAAACAATCCTAAGGCCCAATTCTCAAGCCCATTTTGAGTTAATTCTACCAAACTTTTAACCACGTTGTTTTCTATTAGACCTTGTTTTCTACT
>CAVNYN010282094.1:0-77260 GCA_963692815.1 Nyctanthes arbor-tristis
GCGACCACCGAGATCTACACCATTGCCTACACTCTTTCCCTACAGACGCTCTTCCGATCTAAAAAAGCCATCATTATTCCACCAATAAAAGAATTTTATGCATTGTTTTGAGCAAACAATAGAGGAGTTTTCAGCAAAAAGTGCAACATTTTGATGATGGCTTATGAGTGTAGTTGCCAGAAAGCTGGAACAATCTGCAAATTTCAAAAGTAATTAACGAGTATATATGTAATTGACACTTGAATCATAGATTTCAGCTAATGTGGATATGAACCATTTGAGGTATGTAATATTTTTTTGGGAGATATATGAGAAATATTATGAAAAATTTTCTATGAAATAATGCCAATCAGTCGTGTAATGAGATTGGTGTAAGTGTTGGAAAATCTACAGGAAGGTGATTAGGTGAAGCTTACCCTTACATAAATGTGGATTAACAATACAGTCATTATTTTGTCATTTGAAGATCAAATTTGTTTCTTTGCTAGAACCGTCAAGCAATATACCTACTTTATGATGCTAATTTTAGTCTAAATTTTGTTTTCAGCATCAAATTTTCTTCCACTTAAATACGTACTCACCCTCCAACTTACCAAACTAAATTTCCTGTGGTGACTTGAAATCCTTATGTGCAAGAGGAATAATAACGTGAAGCAAGTTAGCATTCAGTTCTAATTTGTTGTTCAACTTTAGTAATTTGATCTATATTTTTCCCTTTTTTTGTCACACATATTGAGTGCAGGGACTTTTAGCAAGACCCTGAATGCTTGCACAATGAAAAGAATGAGATTGTTACAATTAAATTGTTCAATACGAAAGTGCTAGGAAGCTGCCATGATTCATACATACGTGATACGTGTTATCATTTAAAAATAGTGTGGATGACTTGGTTCAGTATTTATCTTGGAATTCCTGTACAGTTGGTTTAATACCATCTTATTTATGCAAATTATTACACTTTTCAATTGCCATGTGTTTGATTCTTTGCTCGTGGAATGTTTCTTGTGATCAAGGTATTTTTGGGTTCCTCATTTTGGGCTCTATCTGATCGGTTTCCTGCTTAATTGTAGATAGGATGCTGGGCAAAATGGGTGTAGTTTGGTTGTTATTCAGTATCTGGAAAATTTTCAGTTCTTATTTGTTGTTCAACTTTAATTTGATTTATATTTTTTTCCTATTTTTGTCCCACAAATTTAATGCAGGGACTTTTGGCAAGACCCCGAATGATTGGACCATGAAAAGAATGAGATTGTTGCAATTAAATTGTTCAATACAAATGTACTGCCTTGATTCTTGCAATTAAAATAATGTCTTAGGCAAGTATTTGGATCAACTTTGAATATCCCTCAGTATTGGAAGATCTTTGTTTGTTGGTTGACTCATATTTAGGCTATAATTCCTTTGCTGGCTCTACGAGTTCTCATTGGGGTGATTTTCTGCCATGTATTAATACATTTTCATTAGCATTCAGTAGTCAAGCCAATTAGGAATCTGTACTTTATTTCTATGTCTAGAAAGTGTCTGTTATTTTATAAAGTTCTTGAGGTTAGTATTGCTCATTTCCTCTGCAAGTTTTGAACAGTTAAATGTCAACCTGATCTTTTAATAGATGGTAGATTATAATACAATACTGTACATGAGGCACGTGCCTTGCAGGTGCCTTCACTAGTGTGTCTATATATATATATATATGTATATATCATTAAAATGTTAACAACCCTTTGATGCAATTGGAGATATCAAATTACAGCTTAAATAAAAATTGATCTAACTCTATATATAGAACACTATACAATACCATATAACAACATTTCCCATGACAGAAAATTTGCTGTGAAATTTTCGAAAAAGGCAATGATAGAAAATTTTTCCAGGTTGACGGACGGCCATTTATGTTTAGCTGTAAAAGAAAAAACCTCTTTCATTATATCAGTGATCATTATTATTACAACCTTAGATTAAGGTCGGATTAATTGAAACTACATCAATGTGGCGTCAGAAGAAATAGAAAACTGAAAATAAAAATGGAAACTATTAACATCACACGGTGAAAAAAAGTACAACACTCATCAATAGTGTTAAAAAAATAAAATATAATATGATAAAATAAAAGACCATGACACTTTCAGTATTAAAAGATTGAAGCATATTAGATTAATTCTATTTGATTTTCTAATTAGCCCGATCAACTTTTGCAGGAATTGTCGACTCCAAAAAAACCCCTAATTACCTTGTTATAGATTGGGATTTGTCCTGAAACTTTGCTTCCTTTCCTTCGCTTGCTACCCCTCTTCGACTTCGACTTAGACATAGAGACGTATAGGAATGTTGAGTCAGGGAGCAAATTCCCCAAAATCTAGGAAAAAGTTACGCAGAAATCAGTTGAAACAAAGAACTCACGAGAAAGCTGCGAAAAATGAAAAACCCCAATCCTACCTACCAGACTGAAAATGAAAAAGAATAGTAACAGAACAAGTCAGACTAAATCTAGATTAATTCTATTTCCATAGGACTTTAATTTCCTTGAAGATCTCAATGAAGACTTAGAACTTACTAGCCAAAAGGATTCATGCACACAACCACAAATTTATTATGAGTATATTGTATATCATAATTTTATGACTTCATAATGATTCAAATAAGTCCATGTAGCTTAAAACATTCCATTGACCATCACTAACTCAACCAAAAAAGAAACCATATCAAGACCAACAATAGAACGACTTGATAAACTTTAGAGAGAAAAATGCTACAATTATGAACTGGCTTTTCTTCTTCTCCTTCTTTTGCTTAGGCAATGGAAAATTTTTACCTTTGAATAAAGAAATTAGAGAAAATAGAGAAGCAGAGAGCAAAAGCATAGATAAAGTTTCTAGTTACAATTATAGAAACTTGCTTAAACCCTATAAATTCAACTTACACAAATGGTATTTTGTGGCATTAACATACTTCAAATCTACAATTACAATGGAAAACATTTAATATCACAAACCAAAGCAAAATTAAATTCAGATAAGTACATTCTCCTCATTATTCATCAAATTCAAGACCCAACAGAATTTATCTTCAAAGAATAAAGAACATTCCAATTAAAGAATTGAATTTCCCAATAGTAACATACGTAAAATCCAAAGAATGAATTATGAGCATTTTGGCAACAGTATACTTTCCAATGCCTAATATTTGGTCAAGGAACTCCAAACTTCTGTTTTTATAATGAAAGTTTAACATTCAGCTGGGTAAGAAGAATTGGATATACAAATAAATACTAGGTTCAATCTTCTTCCTCTTCTCAGCTTGTCATTCCAACGCAAAACAGTTTCAACTAGAGATTTCTACATATTTTCCTCGTGTCAATTGTCAAATAAAGATGTCAACTGTACAGTTGATTTTACATTTCACTACTTCTCGACTCTAACGCTATCACTCTCTATACACCTCTCTATATGTCACTCTGTGCTTTTCTGTATTCTTCACTTTGTTACTGTGTATGTGTGTGACTATAAGAGCAAGAGCCCCAAGAATCTATTAATGGCAAAATGTAAAGATAATGAAGACTTGATCCTGAATGTGTACTACCCTACAACCTTGTGTGCTTATTTGCTTATCTAAGTTTACTTGGCATATAAACCGGGTATTTTTAATTAGATTAATCAGATGCCATACAGTAAATAAACAGGGTCTACTTAAGAATATTTAATACATGGAAGAATCTTGGCTTTCACTACTATTTGTCTTCACCCATTGCCTCTATCTTATAAACATTACACAAAAAGCCAAAGGGCAATCTAAGTAGTATAAGAGAATATATCACATTCATATATATATATATATATTAACACTATGATAATATGCAACATTCTATTTATTTAACAAATGACTCATTGATATGAATTACTTATTGACACAACACCTGCATCATGCTCATATATTCAACTTCACACCACTAAAATGCTATTACAATTCATTCTTAATTTATTCTATCATATCTCAAAGGATACTGTTGATTGTATGTTTAAACTAATAAGCACCTAGAACAACTATGAAATCTCAAGGTTATGTAAAAAGACAACATAATTATATTATCAAACCAGACAAGTTGAATTTTATAAGCTCTCCTGTTTCACTTTTGAGCCAAGCTAAGGTTTCCATTTTACATATATTGACCCTGGTTTAAAAATTCCCTTATGCTGCAACTTAATCAAAAATTGAATCAATTTAACTGGAAAAGAATTCAATCATCTCAAGGTGAAGAATTTAGAAAGGAATCATTGTCATATACATAATTAATATATTAATATACCTAAACAAACAAATGATAGCTGCTAGCTAGCCTTAATTAGTAAGTTGAAGCAAGGCAGGAACAATGAAGAGTGATTGGGAAATTAAAGATGATGGAACACTGAAGATAGCCATTCTCTCTTGAAACAAGGATGCAAACAGGAAGAAATGTTGGATATGGCTGAGTAATAAACTATTTACCGATCCATAAAATACTATTTTTTTCACCCGTGCGATGCACGGAAACAATAACTCAAAATAATCTAACTTATTATAAAAGATTTAAGAAATTAGATGCCAACAGATGTTAAAAAGAAGTTGAAAAACTTGAATATCATATACTTGTTTAAAAAGAAGATTATATAGATTGATAGTTCCTTTTTTTATTTTATTTTCAAATTTTTTTAATTATTAATAGTTATATTTTATATTTTTTGTAAGCATAATTACATTTTATTTTTTTTCTATATGATATAAATAACCAATTTATAAAAATCAACAATTATATTAACTTTTTTATGTGCATCATACCCATATAATATGATAATATCTTAATCAACTTTCAAAACATTAAATAAAACCCCTCTTGATTGTTGGATTTTCATAAACATGAAAGGAAGATTTGAAAAAAATGAATATAAGATAATTGAAAATATAATTATGAAGATAAGATAGAATTATGAAGATGAGATAACTCAGGACTTTTGAAGATAATTCAAATAGAAAATTTTAAAAAACGGATATATATATATATAGCATTTACCGCACCGATTACCATATTTGAAAATAAAAATACAAAATTATCCCAACTTCTAGGAAAATAGCGGGAAAACTGCGGTCAAATTGTACCACACCTCTTTCATTTAATTAATATATAGATTTGAGTTTGAATTTCAAATAGTTTCCATTACTATCGAAGACTAATATTGAACCCACTCATATATCAAATTAAATATTACTTTTTATCGAAATATATGGCTGGCCATGAATAGTAGTAATATTAAATCACCAATGAATCATCCACTCTCTCCGTCCCAATTATTTGAGAATTTTTTTTTACAGAATGTCCTAAATATATGGTCCCTTTTTATATTAAAAAAGTTTAATTTATATTACTTTACAAATCTATTCATATTTAATACTTGAATTATAACTATTAATTTTAAATTCTACTCATTAAATACAGACAAATCTAATAACATGAATAAAAAAATGTGTGCGTGTATAAAATATTTCTTAATCGTTATGAAAAAGCAAAGTAGACTATATATTTAGGACGGAAAGAGGATTATTTTTGTCTTGAAATACGGTTGTCCATAAACAATTTTATTGACAATTTATAATGTGAAAAATCATGCTCTGAACGGGGTTGTAGGGAGTGAAAATGAAAAAAAAAAATTGATTGTTTTCTCAATCCCCCTAAAGAATACTTTGTTTAATATAATATACCAACTATTTTTGCCAATTCCTTGTATGTTATTAGTTATTTCTATATATCTCAGAGATTTTATCATTTACATTGATGTTTTTTATAAAATTGATAATGATATAATTTTATAAGGTTATGAAAATATAAAACCATATGTTATTATGCAAAATTTTTTGACAGATTAATTTGTGCATACCTAGAGGAAATTCTCTAGCTCCGCCACTGATTACAAGAAATCAAATTCATATATAAGAGACTATATAAACTACATATAAGTGTAGACAAACTTCCACGTGGGAAATCGAACCTGGGACCTCTACGTCTCGGGGCCTCAACCTTAGCATCCTAATCAAATGGGCGAAGGCCTCATTGGCAAGATTTATTTGTTTACTTATCTATATATATATATATATATATTAAATGATAGTTTGTCTGGCGCAATTGCAATTTCATCAGGCGCAATTAGAAAATCTTTCCCGCCTAAAGCTCTACCTGGCGTAATTGCTTATAACGCCATATAACACTAGCTGTCACTTTTAATTAAAAAAATATTACAAATGTAATAATAAAAGATTGAACTCGTGATCTGAATATTAAGAGTAACATGCTTTTAAGCCATTATGCCAACTCTATTGTTTGTTAATAATTTCCATTTATATATTACTATTCTCTCGTGTTTTCAATCAAAAAAATTATTAAATTTTTAATAATTATTTGTCTGCAGCGTATCTAAATTTATAAACATACAAAATTGAATTTATAGAAGAAATAAAGAATTAATTTAATTAATGTTATAATTTCATACGAAAAGTAGAATTGACAAAAGGAATTTCCCGATCCGGTTGGATTCTTGAATAAACATGAATGTGAATATTTTTCTTTCTCTTTTATTTAAATACTAGTTAAACCACCTATGAGTTGCACGGGTAAAAAACTTATTAAAATATATTATTAGATAATTAAATAATAAATATGTAATATTTGCACCTCCGTAGAAAATATAAAAATACAAATGAAGATGTTTGCGAAAAGAAGCAACGTTTCTCTTGCAATAAGGGAATAAATCTTCAAATCTAATTAATCTAGAAATTATGGGGCAAAAGGGAGATGGATGCATCACATTTTAATTAATCCAAAAATAAAAGGAATCCTAACAGTAAGAACGATATTAGGGCGAGTTCTAATTAGATATGTTTTACCCGTATCCTGACACATTTCTATCAACCCCATTCATACTTTTTTCTGTACCTGTTTCAAATGGGTACGTAGTAGAGTGGTTTGCGTCGAATAGGTAAAAGATACCTATTACCCACCCTATTTTAAAAAATCTTGATATAACTAAAAAATTAAACAAAATGTAAAATGCACAAAAACAAATTTTAAATAATATTAAACTCACCAACACACACATCGGAGACAATGAATTAACGAACTAAAAGGGATTAGAGTTTATTAGTGAAAAAATAATAAATAAAACAAATTGGTAAAGTGGTTAAGGTTTAGTTGCTAAACTCAATAGTCATATGTTCGAATCTTCTCCGAGTTCTTTTATAAAAAAATTTTGTTAAAAAGAAAAAACCAATTACCACAACAGTTACTAAATAAAAAAGGCGAGAAAATCACGGTACAAAAGGTACCGAGATTAGTTCTCTTAATTATATATATAGATTAATTAACTTCCTCTAATATTGATTAGCCTAATTGAGAATGAAGAATATCATTTTGTATTGCTATCTTCAAGTTTATCTTCTCAAGATTCAAAAATTCCTATGAAAGCACGTTTTGTTTTTGGCTTATAGTTACGAAATGAATAAATTGTAGTGTGTAAAATGTTTATCCCTTTAAAGAAAAAGCGGTCGTAATTATTAAAATTTATAGCGAAAAATATTAAGAAAAAATTACAATTATAATTTTTAATTAATCTATACTAACGATATATATATATATATATTTAATTAATTAAATATACAATTTAATTAAGACAATTTATAAAAAAATAAAAACCGTTAACTGAAATTTATTATCTGATGAATATAAGTCATCAAGTAAGTTTCTTATTCATATTTATTTCTAATACTTTATTATTATTTGACGAATACGGGTCATCAATTATGTTTCTTACTCATAATAATTAATCGAATATTATTTTGTATTGCTATCTTCAATTTTATTGTCTCGAAATTCAAAAATTCCTACGAAAATCATGTTTTGTTTTTGGACTATAGTTACGAAATGAATAAATTGTAATGTGCAAAATATTTATCAATTTAAAGAAAAAAGTCGTAATTATTAACATTATAGCGGGAAATATTAAGAAAAAATTACAATTGTAATTTTTATTTTTACTTAATTTAAAATAACGATATATATATTTAATTAATTAAATATTCAATTTAATTAAGACAATTTATAAAAAAATAAAGTTCTTAAATGAAATTTATTATCTGATGAATATGAGTCATTAAGTAAGTTCGTTATTTATATTTATTTCTATTACTTTATTATTCATAGTAATCAATTTTCATTGTTTTATGAATTATAAACTGCAAATTTTTGCTAAAAAAATTATAAACTACAAATATTTTAATGATATCGACACTTATCCATCATTGTATAATCAAATTTATCTATAATTTAAACAATTAAATGATGATAAATGTGTGTTAGTTATTAAGTTAAATAGTGAATCTTATTTCAAAAAATTGAATAGATCAAGTAAAAGAGAATAAAAATTAAAAAAATTCAGAATACCACACGAATTATCGCTATAGGAAATAAAATGTCGAAAAAAGGCCTTATTAACAAACCTTTTTAGCGGAAAAACTGTGGTACAAAAATACCGCATGCCTTATTAACAGACTAATTTACTTATGCTACTATTTAAGAATTATATTTGTTATTTGCTAGAGTAAAATAACAATGTAATGTTATATATAGGTATTTGTATAAAATAAAATAAAGTATCACCCGATTAAAAATATATGTGAGAAAACGAGATATTATTCAGTTAAAATGATAAGCCGAGATGGTACTTTCTTATGAGTATGAAAAATTTTATGTGAACGATGTTGGGTGAATACAGATATGTATATACCCATACGTATTACTAGACTATTACTAATAATATAAAATAAGTTGGATGATATAAACGTAAACTACATTAAAACATTAATAGAATACATAAACGGGTAACTATTAACATATTACTAATAAAACATTAATTTAACGTGCCAAATATTAACTCAAAGCAGTATATTTACTGTTTTTATCATACAAATTCAATGACACGTATTTGTTCAATATTTTATTGTTCATTAATTCAACGCCTGAATGAGATGCTAGACTCATAGTTACTATAATTGATTGTGATTTGATTATTTGATTGTTAATTATTACAACTTTATATAAGTTGGACATGTGAATTTGACCGACATATTTGGAGGGGACCTAAAATTATAGACTCAGTTATGTAACCAAATTTATACTCAATGCTCAAATATTTTACTACAAATATCCAATAGTGATTTGTGAGATCGGATATCAATTCGTAATTCTAGACAACGCAACTGATACATTTTACTTTATTTATGATGTGATGTTTAAAAAATAAACTTACATGTTGATTTTGATACAAACGCATATTATAACTCTAACGATTGTCATTATATAATCACGTTACTTTTTGAGGATTATATTTGTTATTTGTTAGAATAAAATAATAATGTGATATTATGGGTACTTGCAAGAAAATAAAATGAAGCATCACCCAGTTAAAAAAATATGTGGAGAAACGAAGTATTATCTGGTTAAATGAGGTATGTCGAATGATTCTTTCTTATAGGTATGAAAATTTTTATTTGAACGAGTATCGAGCGAATACGGATATATACATTAAATGCCCAATACATATTATTAGACTGTTAACTAATAACATTAAATAAGTTAAATGATTTAAAAGTAAAATATAGTAAAGTATTAATTAAGTATATAAAAAGGTAACTATTAATATGTTATTAATAAAATATTTATTTAACACGTCAAGTACTAAATCAAAATTGTATATTTACTAATTTTGTTATGCAAATTTGATGATATGGTAAGACTTCTTTCGGTTCCACCGTTGGCAATAACTTTAGTGTTGCGTGATATTTTTAAGTATCTTGGTATCATGTGTTTTAAGAGACTTCATTTCTAGTGTTTAGTGATAGTTATACTTTATTTTCATTTTCAACTTTTCATCTAAGGTAAGCAATGGTACATATATAAAATATAATATTATTTACTTTTACAGTACTACAATGCAATCATGTATAAATACATACATAAATAAAATGAGTTGTGCCATGTGAATTTTTTGAGTTTTTCTGTATGAGCTCAATCCAATTAACTGCATTATATTTTAATATTCTTGCCTGCTGTCTTCACAACCCGAATTTTGCTATCAAAATTTATTGTCAAGGTGAATTATGAATCTTTTTTATTTTATTAATTATACGATATATATTTTTTTTCGTTGTCACTAAGGAAAAAAACATAAATTATGATAACATTAATTGTATCAAATATTACTGAATTTTTACCTTACTTATAAATGGATAAATGATATTTAGCTGTCAATAACTAGATCAAGAACTTTAATTTAATAGGAATTAGGTCTCTTTACTTTAATTATCAATAATTATATCACCAAAGTTGTACGTAATTAAAGAAGGTCACTTTGTTAAGGCTATATTATTATCTTATCATCATCAAATTATAGTTTCAAATAATAAGAAAGTGATTATTCTAAATTACATATTGTACTGAAGAGGAAAAGTAGAAAAATAATTTTAGAGTTCACAAAGTATTTAACGTCTATCTTGACATATAATTTTAAATAAATTTTAACCGATTGCCTTGCATCGAAGAGATAGTTCTGCTATTAATTCATCATATTCTAACAATAACTTCTAATGAAAATTTTTACAAATCTGAATTCTTGAATGTGATGATTCTCTAAAATCTTCGGCCATAAGTCGAAATTAAAGATCAGTATTCCTGGTATATTGTTACAGAATTTTTATCATTCGACTACATTGTGTAATAACACGAGACTTATAATCTTAAGACATGGAAATCACATTATTTAGCAAAAATTCTATCTGGACCAGGTGCATGTGATATTTTTTTTTATTATAAGAAAGATTCTGATATTATTTGATCCAAAACTTCCTTTTACAATACAATTTTTATATTTGTAAATATCATAGTTTTTATATTATTTTATGATATTAAGTAGCTAAATTTTTATTAAACTACTTTTAATGTATGACTTTTTTACTAGACATCTATCCGTACATCGCACGGATAAAAAAATTAGTTCATTCAATTATATACAAAAAGAGATGAGTTAGAGATAATTATAGAAAATCCATGCTAACCTAAAAAATTAATGTTTATAAACAAATCACTATTATTCCAAATTAATTATATTCCAAAATTTTATCCCAATTAACGCTCGTGTGTGTGTGTATATATGTATATATTATGGAATTATGGAATAATTATAGGTGACTTTAAGATAAATATAGGAAATCCTATTATATATTAACTAATTCTATTTTTAATTAAATGAAAGGACTTGGAGTGTAGGATTCTCCCCAACCACGCGCGCGTCGTGGTTGAATTAGACAAGCGCTAATTATATTATCTGTCTCGACCATATAATGTCATATAATACTAGAAACCAAATGTCAGCTAAGCAATATTTCATTTAACTTTGCCTACAATATCTCTATATTATTTTAATTATTGGAGAATGGAACACTAACATTTTTTTGTGATTGAGAATGGAACACTAACATTAGTTTAGCTGGCTATTTTAAAAAGAAAAAAACAAAAAAAGGAACGATGATAACATATTATAAAAATTTGAACTGATGAAGAAAAATTGACGTAACACGATGAAGCAAAATCTATTTGTGCTTCAAGACTAGAAGAATGTGCTAAACTAGGGGTAGGATTCGGTAAACCAAGAGTAGAAGCTCGTACAACGTTCCAAATAGGAATTGGCCAATATTTAGGTATGCCTTCAAAATATTATAGCACCATACAAGTTATACACTATGGCACCACATAGTCTACGTGGGTCAGGTACACGTAGGCCGCGTGGTGCCATAGTATATGGCTTGTATGGTGCTATAACTGAATTCGGGTATACCTTGATCAAGTTAAGGTATAAAACAATGTATCTAACTCAAAAAAATCAAAAATGAAAAATCCATATATAATTTCTATCATCGTGTCAAAATTGCAATTTGCAAACAAATAATAATAATAATAATAATAATAATAATAATAATGAGAGTGGTGAAATGAGTTGGAGAAATCTAATGATATATTTGTGATTATCACGAGTTAATTACTCGAAATGTCACTGTACTTTCAAAACGTTATCTCAAATGTCACTGTACTTTAAAACTTATCCAAAATGCCACTATACTTTTAAAAAATTATCTCAAATGTCATTGTACTTTAAAACTAACCCAATATGTCACTGAATTTGTGAAAGTGTCATCCTGTTTGCTACCTCAGTTAAAAATATAATTGACTTGATTACATGGCTAACAGAATTTACCACTTTATATTTTTACCGTTATTTTTTAACCTGATATTTATAGATTAGCAAATGCGATAATATTTTCACGAGTTTAATGATATATGAAGAAAGGTTAAAAAGTACGATGATACGAAAACTTTATAAAGTTTTATAAAACTTTCCTCATATACCACTAAACTCATAAAAATGTTATATTATTTGCCACTCAATCAATACTCGGTTAAAAAAATAACAGTTAAGATGCCACATGATAAATTCTACTAGCCATGTCATCAAGTTAATTATATTTTTTAACAGAGGTGGCAAACGGGATAACACTTTCACAAGTTTAGTAGTATATCAAGTGAGTTTTAAAATATATTAGTATTTAAGATAATTTTTTAAAAATATAATAATATTTTGAGTAAATTTTAAACTACAATGACATTTGAGATAACTTTTTAAAAGTAGAATCGCATTTCACCTAATTAACTCTGATTATCACCGACCCTTTTTCTCCCCTACTGGCTTGAAAAAGGTCTTTTACTGGCTTGGAAAGGGTTTTTTGTCCAGTGTGTCACACATTTGTTCTGTCCTCTATGTCACGCTGGGACCATTCGTCCAAAAGCATCTTGATTCTCCACCGATTCGGTCTGTCTTCTGCACTCGGACAATCACCCAAGAAATTATGCTTCTGTTTCCGTCCCGCAGCTTCTGTTTCCGTCCTGCATCTGAACAGAACCGATTCAACCTGTCTTCGGCATTCGGACTTTTCGAACATCGAACCTGTTGGTTAAATCTAAGAGAAATGTTGCTTCTGTTTTCTGTTTTGGTTGGCGGCGACTCTGATTCAACTTGTCTTCGGCGACTGCGCCCTTGTTGGTTTACAGGTAATTGTCTGATCCTCCCAGACCTTTTTGTTGATTTGTGAATCTGCCCGTACTTGAAAAGCATTGCGAATAAGCATTTTTTGATTTGTGTGTGGATTAACCACAACAAAAAATGAGTGAATTGATAGTTGGGCACGGTAGAGCATTGCGACTTGCGAGTAAGCATTTGTTGATTTGTGTTATTATTTTCTTAACCCATGGATTAACCACAACAAAAATAAGTGAATTGATAGTTGGGCACAACAAAAATTAGTTGGATTTTCTGCTGGTGTTACTGAACTTTGATGCTAATCTGAACTTTTGGTGAACAGATTCTTAGAGAGGAAAAATATGAAAAATGTAAAAGTGGAATTTATTGATCTGAGTTTTCCTTACAAACCTGTCCTATTTATATAGGGGAAAGTGGAGGGAAAAGCCCGTATTTGGTTTTTCCGCCTATCACCATTTACAGTATATTTACACTAGATTCGGGTGAGTAACTGTGAGTAGGACAAACCCTTCTTAGGTAGTAACTCCACAGAGCCATCTCAAACTCCCATAGGGCGAATCTGTCAGGGCGACTTTGAGAAAGCGACCTCAATCAGGCGAATCCGCAAGGTATTCCAATTATTAAATATCCGGCGAGTCCAAAGGCACCCTGGTCACTGAATATCATCAGATGCACATGAGGTGTTTAACAATTTGTTTAAATGACATAAATGGAAGATTATATGGTGTTTGACAATTTGTTTTAAATGACAATATATCATTTGCCTTTATTCTTTTGTTCTCTGTATCTTTGAGAATTTTTGCGATCTAATATTTATTTATTCTCAGAATTAACTGTATTTTGTTTTGGGTTTATTGAAATTTGATGAACACAAGGTATTTGATAATTTGTTTTAATGACATTAACTAGAGGATGATGCGAGATTGTTTGATGGTTTGGATTGTTAATTTGATGGTAATGAAATTAATTTGTTTAAATTCATTTTTGTAGCCTAACATAAGTTCTCAACAAGCATACTGAATTAGGGGTATGAGGTGATATCTAAAGTGACTTTGGTTTAGGTATTTATGAACGTTACTTGATGCACATTGGGGCATCCTAATGTGATTTACCGTATTTCTACATGATTCTCATGTCTACAGTCTTCGGTTGACATATATGCTCATGAGATAATTTGCAAAATCTTACAATGTAAACTCAGACAAGTATATAAAATGCTGGAACTTTGAGGTGTTACGTGGAGTTCGGTTCATGAGATGGAAGGCATTTTTACTTATGCTTCTGATTTTACATCTCCATGCTTTTTATTTGTTGAAGTGCATGCTTATAACGTGATTTTACCATGACTGAGAATTGGAGAAATCCACCACAAAAATTTATGCTAACTTGGCCAAACATAACATAGAAGACAGCAAGGTAAGTTACTGGCAACAATGCCTCAGCACTTATTATAGTGTAATATACATTTTCCAGCAATATTTGAAAAAAAAAAAAGGGGACAAACTCTTTAAAATGAGAAGGCATAATAAAGTCCACAAAACAACATAAGTTTGAACTTGGAAATACACAGACAAATTCAAATATATATATATATATATTGATGATAATACTGAGAAGGATATCTATGGGCAATTTGCTTCTCAAGACTAACAAAAGAAATAAAACAAACCATCGTAGCTCTGAAATGATTTTATCATGTATAATGCAATTTGTAAATAATTAGTTGTTGTTTCATGATTGCCATGATTGCAATAATAATCCAAATAAATCAACAATTGTAATTAGATGTACAATTCATGGTCTGACTATGGAAACAAGGCCGGGTTCCTTACGGAGCCTGGTCTCCAATCACATATTAACACCTCACCTGGCACAGGGGAGGTGTCAGCATCTCATTGGAAACCGAGCACCGTAAAGAACCCAGCCCTGGTTTATTAGAATTGGCCGTACAATTAAACAATTTACAAATGGGACTCCAATCATGAAAATTGTAAACAAAACAATAGATAGTCATAGTTCAATATTGAACAAATATTTAATCGAACACCTTCAATATCACAAGAGATTTACCCAAGTATATCATCAGCTATATTAATTGTGTATCTTGCTTCACACAGCCATTTCCTCAATCACATTATTTGCATATGAAATAAGAACTAACCACTTTTATGCACTATGAAACATCATCATTGTCGTTGATTGGCATTAGGGACAAAAGTATTAAATCTGGGACTTAATTTACATACCATTTTGAGGGCTTTTCAGAATCTAATTGCTAAAGTGACAAATTAACAAACATTAAAACTTATGGTTGGAGGACAAAAGAATCCCAGATAATGCGAAAAAAATATTCGCTCATTCTAATAGTAAATCCACAAATGGAAAAATCATCACTAGATTGAGCATAGCATCACTTGAATTTGAAACAAATATACCCACGAGGCATTTGTGTGGAATTACCTTCAACATCAATTCGAACACTAGAACCAATAATAAGAAACAATGGGTCATTCAAAGCCTGCACCCTCGGCCAATATCGACCCTTTGAATCAGTTAACCTCAAAGGGGAAAAAAATCAAGGTTTCAGGAAAATCCAATTGAGTCACTGCGTATGAGGACCATTCAGGAACCCCAATAAAAAAAAATTAAAAAAAAAAGAGCAAAAAAATTCAGCAGAAACCAAATTGAGTCCGGGCTCGCACATACCATATTCACAAAAACCATCGCTACTCATTCTCTACTCGTATTAGCACGGTGGGTGCGCCCATTCAACCCGTCTCGCACCACTGCATCGTCAATAATGAAGAAACCAAATCAACAAGAAATAAAGAAACTAGCTTTGAGAGTAGATTCCATGGATTTTGGAGAGAGTGAGATTTTAATCTGGATTATAATCTGTTACGTAATATTATTTTATTGGTTGCTTTTTATAAAAAATAAAAAATTACGGCTTGACTTTTTGAAAAAAATGAAACCAATAAAATAATATCGTGTGACAGATTGTAATCTATATTATATAGTGAGTTTCCAAATACTCTAGAATAGAGAAAATTTGGATTGAGAGGAGAGGGCGGGGTGCGTTGACGTAATGACATACTGTTCCTTAACAATTGTTTTTTTTGAGCCCATAGCAATGAAAACCCTCACAAAGGCTGAGGATTATTAGTAACCATTTATAAATAGGTGAATTTATAAATGGATTTAAATTTTAAATTTTATATAGGTGTCGAGATTTGATTATATCATGTGGAAGTAATGATTAAAATGATATAAGAGTTCAAGTCAAATCAAATATGTGGTTAAATGTGATGTTGCTATGTGTCTAAAAGTTAAAATTTAAATTAATTGATAAATTCAAAGTATTTATAAATGGTTACTAAACATAGTGTATATCTACAATATAATATAACATTATAAAAAATTTAATATAATAACATAACAATAATATAATCATCATATCTATATAAAATATATATATATAATAAGCATTAATTTCACATATCGTCTACAAGCTTTGAACTAAGAATCGGTTAAGTACCCAACATTTTTCGACCTCCTGAGTCCCCGACTTTTGATAAATCTGCATGATATGTTCTCTTTCCCACTATTTTGTTAACTTTTTAACAAAATAACCGTTATACCCCTTAACTTTTTAATTTTAAGAAAAAAATTAAAAATATTAAAAATAAAAAAATATTAAAAAAATAAACACCCACCCCACCCACCCCCTTCCCTCCAAAGACCGGCAGTTAGAAATGGTTGCCGGAATACTGCCATTTCTAACAGAAAAGGGGAGATTCATCCCTCATTAGTTGCTTGAAACGACAGTAAAATGCTGTCGTTTTTAGCGGCACTTTTGCTGCCGCTAGTAGTTTTTAGGGGGTGAATCCCCCTATTTGTTGGTTATTGCCATTTTCGACAGAAAATAGAGGATTCATCCCTTTTTACTGCCAGAAATGACAGCAAAAATGCTGCTATTTTCGGTAGAAAATGGGGGATTCACACCCTTTTGGGCTGCTGGAAACGGCTCATTTCCGGTAGCATTTTTGCGGCCGACCTGGCAACTTTTATGGGAGAGGGGGTTTAAATCCCCAAATTTCTACCGGAAATGGCTGCAAGGAGGGATTCAGGCCCCTTTTGGCCGCCAGAAATGATAGCATTTTGGCTGCCACTTCCAGCAGCTAGTCTTGGGGGAGAGGGTGGGGGTGTTTCCCTTTTTTATTTTTTTATTTTTTAAATTTTTTTTTTTGTTTTCAAAGTTAAAAAGTGAAAGGGTCGAAGGTTATTTTATTGAAAGATTAATGAATAATGACAAAAAGGATCTATAGTGTGAATTTATGAAAAGTTAAGGACCTAGGAGGTCAAAAAAAAAAGTTAAAACCCAACCGATTCTTAACTCAAAGGTTGGTAATCATTTCTAACATCTATATTATTATTATTATTATTATTATTATTATTATTATTATTAGAATTTCACTTATACGTTGCGTGGGATCTAAAAGTAATAATAACTATAGTAATTCTAAGGAGACATATTTATCTGGTATGAAAAAGTGACATGTTTAATTGTTAATCATATATTGAATGAATATGAGCCTTCAAATTCACCACTTGAATATAAGCAACCAATTCATGTTTACCAACTAACACAATCAGTTATTCATATCATATAAATATGTCTGTCTAGAATTACTCTAATAACAAATGTCAATGAATTTTTATATAAAAATTTAATAAATTAGTAATACAGTCAGTTGAGTCATATATTAGCATTATCAGACATAAATTTTTATAACTATTCTATCATATTTTGATTTATTTATCGGTAACACTTTTTACACCAGTTAATTCTTTCTTTTTTTCTTTTTTATACAATGGATATAGGAGAAGGGAGGGGAACCAATATCAGTTATTCATATAAGATAAACATGTTTCCATATAATTACTCTAAAAACAAGTGTCAATGAATTTTTATACAAAAATTTCATGTAAATTATTAATATAGCTAGGTGAATCATATTAGTATTATAAGACATAAGTTTTTAGAATCATTTTATTATATTTGATTTTTTTTTGTTGGTAACAATTTTTTGGACCAGTTAAATATTTTTTTTATACAGTAGGTATAGGGGAAAGGAGGGGCACGTGTGTTCCAACCCAGGACTTCCTGTCTAAAATGTGAGAAATCTAACAAATGTAGCACTTGTTTGAATTACAACATCAGTTAATTATGCATGTATAAATAAAAATTAATTGAGGTGATTCAATAAAAGTAAAATGTTTAAAAATTATTGAACAATTATTACAGTGTAACTGTATCAACATGCGGTCCATCTCTCAAATAAATAATCCAACTCTAAATATAGTAAGACCATATTTAAAATAACAAACTGAAATTATTATTCTATAGGAAATTATCAAAAAATTTCAATTTATATTAATTATAGAATCGGCAAATTGGAGTCCTATAATTTTAAAAAAAATCAAATTTGATTATTGTACTACAATAACCATATAAAAATTTCTTCAAAAATCATTTTAAAAATTAAAATTTACAATAAGGTTACATATTTTTAGAAATTTATTCGTTTAGAGACATACTTTGCATGTGTTTTCGAGTTATAATACTATTTGCTTTTTTTTTAAATAGAACTCCCAATTAATTTCATACTGATTTGATGAGTGACAGATCCCTAATTCAAAATAGCTGGCTAAAGAAAATACCGTGAATTGATGATTGGATGTGAGTTAATAAGGGAAAAGTGAATATCATTTAATAAATTAGCGTAACAATTTCCAAAAAAAGGAGAAAAAATACAAAAAAAAAAAAAAGAAATTAGATGATATCACCAGAAATCTTATAGAGTCAGAAATCTTACAGAGTCAAAAATTTTACAGAGTCAGAAAATGAGTGGGAAAACCCACCATTCCCTTATTATATATATAGATTATCACTATTATATAAAAAGTTAAAGTCCCGATTTACTGTTCATTAAACAGTAACAATTTTTTTAAGGATGGCGTCCCAGAAAGTTCTTCTCCATTTTTTTTTTATTTTTTAAAAATTTTTTTAAAGCTTGCTAATGTGTTCAGAAACTTCTATTTTTTTTCCTTTTTCTTTTCTTTCTTTAAAGCTTACAAATCCCACACCTTATATATTGAGCTTACATTTTTTTCTTCAAAAGAGTTCTACACAATTAGTATAAGTGATTGTTAAAATATCAGTAACATTAAGTATCACTTAGTTTAGTACTTTGATATCTTTGATGCAGTGCTTTATTTAGTATTACCCTTAATTTAAAAGTACATTTGATTTTTATGTTCTCACATTCTTTCCAATATTTAGAGTTTTTGTTTTGTGATGGGCTCTGGAAATGAGCATGTACAAAACCACTATTTTATCTATATATTTATGTATTTTTTAAACACATGTGTGTAATGCATCTATGTGTTTACCTATCTTTTGTAGTTTTCTTCTATTGCGTTTTCTTCGCTTATGATTTAATGTCCAAAAAATTATACAATGAGTGGGTATAATATCGGCAAATTTATCCTGTAAATCTTTAACTAAGACGATGATATTGTAAATGTTTATTTTTTAACGAAGTGAGGGATACTTTTACCTTTTGTGTTAGTTTTCTAAAATGTTTATTTTTTTCTCAAGTCTTTATATTAGCCATTATTTTATTTTACTTTTTGAGTAACATCTTCAAATGACGTGAAAAATTCAACATACTTTAACTTTTTCTATTACATAATACTCTTCAAATCTTCAAATATTGCATAATATAAGATCTATTATTTTTCATCAATTTTATCTACTTTTTTAGTATATATTATCTTTCACCATTTATATGTCTAGTTTGATTTTACCAATAATATTAATTGTTATTGCGTTATAGACTGGATCTTTCCAAAATTACTCATTTACTAATTTACAACCTTAACGCTAATAAAATTCACACAATTTCAAGCAGAAAATAAAACAAAACACGTGCAACGCACGTGTGAAAACTAGTATACATGAAGAGATGATAGTTTCCTCTTTCTATTTTTCTGCCCATTTCATTTTCGTATTTGGTCATATGCATCATATCCGTTCATTTCATCTTGCCATCTGGGCCTTTGATTTTATTATTTTCCTTTTTCATTTTGTTTTAATTTTCCACATGCTTTTTAGGTATTATTAATTAATTAATTTCCATTTTTCCATTTCATTCCATTCCTAGAATTATTCATTTCCGTTTATTCACTTTTTCCTTAGCAACTTATCTTATTTCCTTTTATTATCTTTGTTTTCCTTAGCAAATTCTAAGCATTGGCCGATATGTTTCAATCATCATTGGGTTCTCATCGACCGGCAGATCTTTCATCCTTTGTAATTTGGTTGTACTTTGACAATGTCCCAGTCTTCCAGAGCCATTGCTGTTTTTTGGAATCCTAACTTTGAGGAACACCTCGGCTGAGATAAAACGTAATTGATCCCCACAAATCGCGGATATATTATCCTTATCTTTTATTTCAAATGAGGTAAGTTGCTCAAATCTCTTGACAAATCTGAAGCCCTAATTTAAATTTACTAGTTTTATATCTCATAAGACATCCTAATCTAGGTAAGGATATTTCATTTTTGGGATAATCCTCTGCCTCTGTTTTAAAATTCACTTTATCTGTTTTAAAATTCACCTTATCAGTTTAGAGAAGTCCTAAATTAGTTACAATTTACCTTATCAGTTTAGAGTAGTCCTAAATTAGTTACAAGTTACAAACATAGCAACTTTCATTTGTAATAATTTTGGTATGTAGTACATTGGTAATCCTAATTTGTTTGTCACCTGTATGGCTTAATTTTTTATTAGCTGTAAGCCCATGTTTATTAGGGCTTCGTTGATTCCTTATTTAAGACGAAGTAGTCCTAAATTAGTTACAAGTTACAAACATAGCAACTTTCATTTGTAATAATTTTGGTATGTAGTACATCGGTAATCCTAATTTGTTTGTCACCTGTATGGCTTAATTTTTTATTAGCTATAAGCCCATGTTTATTAGGGCTTCGTTGATTCCTTATTTAAGACGTTGTAATAGAGATTTTTTTGTATCATCATCGTCTTTAATTTCTAATGTGCATTGGTCATTCCTCCATTATTATTTCTGCGCATATATGTCTCTGTTTTTTGTTCTTATCAAATGGCTCCAGTGATTTTTGATCTGGGTAAGGTTACCAACAAGTTTCCAAAGAACACAATTTTTGTCTGCATGTGTGTAGAAATTGGTCTATCCCTTTTCAAGATAGAGAATTCGGCATACGAGCTATTGAGTTGGTATTGATGGATGAGCAGGAACTTATAAAAATATGTTCTCGCATTTTTTAATTAGCTTAATCCATTGTTAATTTTATATACTTTGAACTACTCTGTGAAGGTTTGAAATCTGAGAATTATATTCATCTGTCATTTTGAGAGTTGTATTCTGTTATAATATTTGATAATTATTTTGATAAATGGCAATGATATATGATTTTTAATTGAGAACTGTATTCAAAGGATCGTGCGTTGTATTGATATTTTCTGTTAGATGCCTTTTGGATTTTGACTCTGTTGATTCTGTTAGTTGATCTATGTGTTCTTCTTAAACTTGACTCATGTTATTTTACGTGGTTATTGTGATTATCAATTCATGTGATCTTTACAATTTGTATAATACTTTTTTATATTGTTCTTGAACTTAACAGGCTAACATTAAGATTCACATGTGTTCTTTTTATATTTATAGCCATCTGTGATTCAGGTAACAATCACACAAGAGTACATTTTGGAGTTTGATGACCAGATGGAGGAAAATGGCCTTTATGCAGAAATTCATTTTAATGTGAATGATAATGTTGGCCACTGGACGGTCTTGACTTTATTGGTAATTTGACCTTAATGATCCTTTAAAATGTAATTTCCCTATTTGATTTTTACTGATAGGCTTAGATCTTTCTATTTCAGACAATAAGGCTACATTTAATCCTTTAGAGGGCTCATGTTGATATCAAGATTAAAAAGCATTGAAGTTGTTTGAGAATTTAAGGCATTTCCTGGGATTTAAGAACACTGTCTCTTGGCTTCTGCAATACAATATTTTCCTTTTAATTTTTTATGCCCAAGGGTTCATTCGAAACATAGGGAGATCGGAAGAGCGTCGTACACTGTCTTAGATGATTTTAATTGAGCTTATTTGATGATTTCAAATTTCCAAGTTAGGTACATATCTACTGAATGACTTAGTATTTGTACATTGATTTCATTTTCCTTACTTATTTTTGTTGGTGCTGATTTCATGTTTTTTGATTGTTTTATGCTTCTTACTGGCAATAACCTGATGAGTATTTGATTTTATAGATTTTGCTTGGCTTATTTTGTAAGTTGTGGAGATGTTGGCTTTTGTGCATTTGGCTTCTCTTTTCTTTTTGGTTGTAGATTAATCTATTCATGGAGTGATTGTCTAGGAATTATCATCAGTGCTGCTCCTGTGGTGTCAATTGTCTTAATTTCATCATGGATGTATGTAAAGTTAACTTAAAACGTACTCTTCTAATGTTATCTAACAGACTAAACCTTTCAACTTCATTGCACCCTTAAATAACCTAAGCCATTTCATTGGTTATGTTTTCCCATGCAATGCAAGTTATTTGCTTTCACTCTTTTGTTTTCCTATTCAGTCCATTTTCAATTGTTCCATCATTTACACATTTGAGGGGTGGCTAAAGGTAATGTTCATGTTCTTACGACAAGTCTTACCATTTAACTATTTTTATATTCTTGGCATATTTATTCAATGTTGCTGATTTGAGGCTAAGGTCTAATATTACTATGTTATTAGACTATTGATTCTCTAGTTGTGCAATTGTAGATTGGTTACATATATTCCTATCAACTTGATTGAGGACTTGACACGTTTCTTTCTTGCGAAGAACACCGCCGTAAAGTTGGATTCAAATTATTTCTACCATAATGATCAACATGGTTTATGAGTAGTTCAATCTAAAGAACCCATGGGCAATCCTCTACTTTGTGTATATATATATGCATACAAATTTTTTTACATCTTTGTTACCCTCTTAAAAACTACTCTGCATGGATTTGTATAGTTTTGTAAATTGAATAAGTTCATTCTTAATTGTATCTATCTAGTCTCAATGAATTGTCAATGTTGAACTTATAACAAATCTATTTTCACTAATATATAGGGAATGAAAATTATTTTTGGGATAATCATCGGCCCCAATTTAAATTACATTCTCATATTAGATAAGTCCTAATTTATGTGATACATATAATTAGATACTTCCTAATATAGCCAAAAGTCGTGTCATACATGGCTACCTAATTTTGATGGAGACCACGGTCGAGCTCGGATCTGCAAGATATTAGATTTGTACAAATTACGTATATATTATCCTTATCTTATATTCCAATTCTGGTAAGTTGCCCCAATCTTTGTATAGATCCGAAACCCTAATTCAAATTTAGTGATTTTTATATATTAATTGATTCTTTGCCTTATATTTAGGCAGCGAAAATTATTTTTGGGATAATCATCCGCCCCAATTTAAATTACCTTCTTGGATTAGATAAGTCCTAATTTATGTGATACACTATAAGACCAACTATATTAGGGCCTCATTCATTGCTTATTTAACATAGTGTAAAGGGGAATAATTTGATGAGACGGAGGGAGTAATAATCTTTGTTTTAAGATTATCGACTATATCGTATTACGGGTAGCACCTATAATGTTTTTCTTTAAACACATAAATGATCAAATATTGTAGTTTAAATCTTTTTTATACAATGCAATTTAATTTTCTTGATTTGTTTATATTATTTTCTATTATCATCTTATGCAACTTATGAGTGAAATTACTAGCTTGAATTAAGTATAGATAACTTAAATCAGTGATTTTTATCACTATTTCTTTAGCTTAAATCAAATATGGGTTAATCTTAATCAATTATGGATTAATATTTAACTTAAGTAAAATATGCACAAAATTGTACATTTTAAATTTTATCAATTAAGTATTTTTAATTAATGTGAAAAATGAGAGGGAATTTATTTGATATGGCTTGGAGTAATAATTTTGTTTTAACATCTATCGACTATATCGTTTTACGGGTTGCACATATAATGTTTTCCTTTACACACATATATGATCAAATCTATATGGTCTAAATCTTTTTTATACAATACAATTTAATTTTCTTGATTTGTTTATATTACTTGCTATGATCATTCCATGCAACGCACGGGTAAAGCAACTAGTTTATCCTGATAATAATATGTATAATAGTAATATAATATATAATAATATAATATAAATAATATAATATAATATGATATGATGTATAATATGTATAATGTATTATATGTATTATATAGAGGAATAGCCGTCGGAAGTTTAGGCGGGAAAAAAATTTCTTTCCTATTTTTAATTTTTTGTTTTTTCTTTTGCTTCTTAAATCCGTAAGTGGAAATGTGCATTAAAAATTGATGAAACACATTTAAATCAGTGAGCATCTAGGGTTAATGTTGTTTGCTTAGGATGCCGAAAGCGTGCTAGCCAATTTTGCTTCCAAGAGTGATTCTTTGAATGCTGTGTTCTTTGAATTGTTATCTCTTTGAATGTGGGGTTAATACTGCTCTTTGAGTTCCAAAAATGCCAGCCGATTTTGCTTCCAAGACAATAATAAAATGAATGTTGTGTTCTTTGAATTGTTATCTTTTTTAATATGGGGTTAATACTGTTCTTTGAATTCCAATAATGCCAGTCAGTTTTGCTTCCAGGACAATAATAATGGTTATCTCTTGAATTGTGTTTTGCATAATTTAGTAGCTATTTGTAAATATTACCTATATATACATCATTTTTTAATCAGTGATGTTTATTATCTTTCCATTCCTTTCAAAATACTCTTTTCATTGTGCATTTTCCAGTTCAGCACAAAAAAATATATCTCATCAGCTTAGACTTTGGTGAGGGACATTACTCAATCGAAAAGGCTTCCCATGTGCATGGTTCATATCATTCGGCTATACATACGTACGATCAACATGAGGAAAGAAGAATTGGATTGGAGTTTATATGTCATGATTGCGATTTTTGATTACATTTTTTAATTTTTTTGTTTATTATCATGTATTTGGTTTATCTTCTCCAGTGGTGAGGATTTGACTTAATGTGTTGTTTGTTTAATTGAATTGAAGGGTGATCGAATTCACGGTAGCATCAACAATGAGTTGATGCCTAAGTTCAAGAAGGTTTTGAAAGAGGGAAAAGTTTACGCTATCAAATATCTGTTGTAGCTACAAATTTTAGTAAGTATAAGGCCGCAACGCATAAGTACAAGATTAGCGTTAAAAATGCTAAACATTCATCAAAAACGCGGTTTAGGGAATTGACAATTCTGCATTGTATATTATTATATATTCCTTTAGTCCTTAAAGTATTGTTCTGTGTCAGATTAATGTGATGACAAAGTCTGTACAGCTGTATTTTGTTATCCCAAATTTTAGGGATTTCAGAGATAGGAAGGACACGTACGTGTTGCTGGTATCTTTCAGAACTATACAATTCTTGTGCATATATACAAGGCTGATGAATGAAATTATTCACTCAATTGAGTGAATTCTCAAATATCCAAATTTCAGACTTGGTATCAGAGCTGCGAAATGGCAAATGAGCCACTATCTTCTACCGATTCTACAACCCTGCAAAACACTGCCTAGCCAATAATGCCTCCACTGCTGGTAGGTAATTAGAGCTCGCTGTTTGGATCATTACTTACACAGATTCCAGCAGTGAAGCTAGAGAAGAACAATTTTTTGATTTTGAAACATATGGTTATGCCCATCATTAAAGGGCATAACTTTGAAGGTTTCTTTACTGAAGACACGAAGTGCCCTTAAGAATTTGAAGGAAATCATGTCACTCGTGAAGATGGCAATACTGTTGAAGTTGGCCCCAACCCAGAGTATAGAAAGTGGATTTCCATAGACCAATTATTGATGGGTTGGTTATATTCAACAATGACTTCGGAAATAGCTCTAAGGGTGATGGGAGTGACAAGTTCAAGCTGTGGAATGCCATTCAAAAGATTTTTGGAGTAATGAACAAGTCCAGAATCACCTTTCTTACTGCTGAACTTCAGAAAATAAGGAAAGGGTCAATGACAATAGATCAGTACCTAAACACTCTGAAGAACCTTGCTGACAACCTTGAGATAGCTGATAAGTCAATATCAAATTGTGATATGGTGAATCAAGCCTTGGCTAGGCTTGATGAGGAATACACTCCTATTGTGGTTCAAATCAACAGTAGAGAGAGTATTTCATAGACTGAGCTACAGCCAGTATTGATGATTTTTGAAAGTAGATTGGAACAGATGAATGCTTTTAAGAATGGCATGGATGCTGTAAATCTGAGCCAGATGTATGCAAATATGGCTTAAAGACAGAACTTCACCAATAGAGGGAGAAGGTCAAATCGTGGCAGAGGCAGAAACAATCATAGAAGAACAGGTAGGAACAGAGGCAGAGGTAGAAGAGCAGTGCAAGTTGAAACAAGGAAAGAGCCATGTCAGATTTGTGGGAAACTTAGCCACATTGCAAACGGCTACTGGTACAGATATAATGATGATCAAGAGTAGTATGAAGGAAATCAACCTTCAGCTATGGTGGCTTCTACATCCACAGTGAATGATCCAGCCTGGTTTGCTGATTCAGGGGCTAGCAACCATGTTACTGCCAACTTGGACAACATCACAGAGCCTATTGAGTATGGTGGTAAGGAAATCTTTAATGATAGACGATGGTAATAGATTGAATATAACACATGTTGGCACTGGACACTTGAATGATCTCAATAATAAACCATTGCTTCTTAAAAACATGCTTTGTGCGCCCAAGATGAAAAAGAACTTACTTGGTGTTTCACAACTTGCAATACATAACAATGTATTGGTTGAATTTGACTCTAATTTCTATGCTTTGAAGGACAAATCAACCAAGGAGGTTCCGTTGCAAGGAAGCATGAAGGTGGTCTGTATCACTTTGAAGAACATCAATAGTCTCTCCAGTCTTAGATTCTCAAAGCAAATTTCCAATTTCTGTTGCTAATGTTCAATCAAGTCTATCTGATGAGTTCATCTTAAGTCAGTTCACAGAAGGTTAGGTCATCATGCCACCAATGTTATGAGTAAAGTCTTAGAGTCCTGTAATCAATTTTTTAACATCAATAAAAATGCTTTGTTTTGTGATGCTTGCCAACTAGGAAAATCTCATGCTTGCCAAATTCCCTCTTGATCTAATTCATATTGATCTATGGGGACCTGCCGAAGTTGTTTTAGTCTCTGGTTTTCGATACTACATAATATTTGTAGATGATTATAGCAGGTTCACTTGGATATATCCACTCAAGCAAAAATCTAAGGCAATGGTAGCTTTCACCCAATTTAAAAACCTTGTTGAAAATAGATTTAAGAGAAAAATTAAGGCCATACAATGTGATGGAGGAGGTGAATTTCATAGTTTCACTCAACTATTACAAACTTCTAGTATAGAAATGAGAGTCTTGCCCTTACACTTCTGCTTAATATGGTAGAGCGGAGAGAAAACATAGACACATTACTGAAACAGTCCTAACCTTCCTAGCTCAAGCTAAGATGCCTCTCACTTGCTGGTGAGATGCATTTCAGACCTCAACCTACCTTATAAACAAACTTCCCACACCAGTATTAAAAATGGTCTCACCTCATGAAGTTCTGAACAATGAAAAGTTTGATTATAGTAGATTAAAAATATTTAGGTGTGCTTGCTTCCCCTGCCTCAGACCCTACCAGTCTCAAAAGTTTGCCTTTCACTCTATAAAGTGTGTGTTCTTGGGCTACAGTGTTTCAAATAAGGGGTTCAAATGTTTAAGTCCAACTGGAAAAATTTACCACTCTAGACATGTAGTGTTCAATGAGACTGAATTTCCCTTCCAAACTGGTTTTTTAAATAGAACTTCAGGTCACAAAAATTCTGAAGTTGTAATTCAGAGTTTGCCATTTCTCATCTCACCCAAGGAATACATTATTAACCCCTCTTATATAGATACACCAAGTGCTGATCAAGTTACAGAATCACCTAACAATGAAAATACACACACAGAGAACATTCAGAGCAACATTGATATCAATACTGAAATTGCTATTGAAAGAAGTGAGACTAGTGGTTTTGAAAATGCCAATGAGAAGCAGCAACAAGCAAGTGTTGATTCACAAGATCAGTTTGTTGATGGACAGAGTATCACCAGATATAAGACTATGGGACATCACATGATTACAAGGAGCAAAGCAGGTATTTTCAAACCAAAAACCTATTTAGCTTGTGCTGCTATAACGCCCCAAATTCTATTAGAGCGCCACCAAAACTAGCATTTGACCTTTCAGATCTTTATAATTATACGCTCGAGTACAAAATGTATTTCTTTTTATTTTGCAAAACTCAAAACTTATAAATAAATGCGGAAACTTTATTCTCTGAAGAGTAATAACAAGCATATAAAGTGCTAAGGTTTAGAAAACGAAGTTCAACTGTTAAATAAACATCATAAAAATAGTAGTATGGTAGATAATATTGTTATTAATTAAAAATAAAGTTTCCTCCGCCGCCGCCTTGCCACCACCGAGCTCCTCAATCTGAAATGTTAAAAATAGGTTGAGCATACAAGTATACTCAGTGGGGTACGCAACAACTAAGTCCAAACCAAATATGTAAATTAGACATGTAAAATCATTTTATAGAAAACTGTTGAAACTGTAGAAGTATGTTGAACTGTGCTGTGGAATAAATCCAAGAACTTGAATTAGATTCTGGACCACTTAAAGATCCATGACACTCATTTGCACACAAATATTAAAATATGCACTGTGGGCTAACCCAAGAACGTATTCGACCCCGAATCACTTACGGTTCCTGGTGACTATAAATAACATGGCAATAATTTAACATACTAAAATCACACATAAGGCAAGGACATAGTAAATAAAAACCACATTGCATATAATTTCCCACCTGAAAAGTCTTGAAAATTCTTGAAAAGTTGAGTGAATGTGAAGCTTATTGAACTTTAAAGATTTACTACACCCTCGTCTAGCAAACGAAATTATCATAAATATTTTAGAATACTTGATTTATTGACTTCGTGCATATTATGGACTTTAAGAGTTTTATCAAACTTCATGAGAATGTCCTGATAAGTGAATTAACCGATTAGTGAAATTTAATAAGTTAAATTATTACTTTTTAAAGTTAGAGGGACTAAATTATAAATTTTGTAAAGTTATTAGGACTTTAAGTTGAGGAATTCGTAAGGAATTAGGGTTGAATAACATATTCCAGAAGCTGTTGGGTCGAGTGATAAGGTTCAAAAAGTTTGATGACCAACTAAGTCATTTAGAGAACTTGGGGACTACATAATACACTTTTAGAACTTGCGGACCAGAAGTATAAAAATGGAATTTAATCAAATTTACAATGGAAGTCCCTGGGAGGAAACAATTCATAGTGGCTTTCAAAGAAATCAAAGAAAAATTAAAAAGATATTCCTAGTGTATGAATTCTTTGCCAAATATATACGAAAATGTTCACCACTTCAAGGGAAACCCAACTATACCCTCAAAATCATGAACGGTGACACTTTTTGTCGGAAGCTTGAAAAGAAAGTTGTTATTTTCCTGCTAACCAGTGGGTTCCCGGCCAAGAAAACTATATTTTCACGTTCTATGTGATGAGCTGAACATATTGGTATATGATTTGTGACCCGAACGTAATGCTTGCGAGACGGGTCTCTTAAACATAAACACGTGCAGTTTTGAAGTGAACAACATGTATTTATATATATATATATGTCTATTCTTTTTCTTTTCCAAGTGTTTTTAGTTGTGCATGAATGTGTATACCTATGTGTGTGTGTGTGTGTATATATATATATATATAGATAAGCAGTCTATGCGTGACTAACATAATGAAAACAAGAAAATTTCAGATTCGCCAAAAAGTAAAGAAACTGACGGAAAACAAAGTAAACATACCGTGGAGAAATTTGGTAGAATTGCTAGGGTTGAGTGCTTGGACAAATTTAAGAGAACGCATGGGATGGTTTATATAGGAAAAGACTTTCACTTCGAGTAACACTCTTGAATAGAATTTGTCTTTGAATTGGAGAAGGAACTCCTTTGCGTCTCCCACTCCAAGAATTTTGATTGTTATATATATATATATATTTGTTTATTTACTTATTCATTTTGCTATAAGAATATATTTCTTTTGAGACTTGCTTTACTTGTTTGGTCCATTACCTACATTAGGTACGTAGGCTTGATTGTTTAAAGCCTAAGACTTTATTTGGTTATGTAGGGTAAGTTCAATAATTTGTAGTTTGCCATTTTTCTTTAAATTTGGGCTTAACCAAAATAATTCGTAAGTTTGAACCGATTTTAAGAATCGGTTATTTTATCGATCAATTTATTTAGTACCAAGTTTCTGCTAGACGGGTACACGTGAAAGGAGATATTAGCAAGGAACATTGGAGTAACTTGTAGCGACACGACTTTAGTTAATTAAAATAAAATGTAATACCAGCAGAATTTTCCCGGTCGCTACAATTGTGGAACATAAATTTGATTAGGATTATTTGATTACTGAGCCAATTTTTGTGTTAGAGGCTTTAGGAAACAAAGACGGGAAAGAAGCCATGAAAAGAGAATACAGTGCCTTAGTGAAAAATCAAACTTGGAACCTAGTGTCACCTAAGGCTGGACAAAAATTAATTGACAGTAATTGGGTGTTTAAGGTAAAATATGATGCCTCTAGAATGGTTAAACAATACAAGGCAAGGTTAGTTGCTAGGGGCTTCCTTCAAAGGGTTGGTATAGACTTCCATGAAACCTTTAGTCTGGTGATTAAATCCTCAACCTTGAGAATTATTGTCACCCTGGCAGTTTCAAAGGACTGCTCCATAAGACAAGTTGACATAAACAATGCATTCCTGAATGGTACACTAACTGAAGAAGTCTATCTTAAACAACAGAAGGTTTTGTTGATCAAACTAAACCTAATCATGTATGTAAGCTCAACAAAGCTCTATATGGACTTAGGCAAGCCCCTAGGGCATGGTTTGAAGAGTTGTGTAAAACCTTAATTTGATGGAATTTTATCCAATCAAAGGCTGATAGCTAACTGTTTACACAAATCAAAGCCAAATCATTTTTATCTTGATCTATGCTGATGATATCATTGTGACTGGATATGATAGTGATTTACTTCAAGGTTCTATCCGAAAGTTGAATGGCAAGATCGGAAGAGCGTCTAAAGGATATGGGTAGTGTACATCATTTTCTAGGAACTGAAGTTAAAAGAGATGAGTGTGGGCTGCATTTGACTCAAAGTAAATATGTGGTTGACTTGCTAAAAAGGTCTGGTTTTCAAAATCTAAAACCCAATGCTACTCCCATGAACAATGGAAAATTGCTCTCAAAAAATGAAGGAGAATTCATGAAAAATATAACATTGTCCCCGAGTGCAATTGGGGCTCTACAGTATCTTGTGTATACCAGGCCTGATATAATGTTTGTAGTGAATAAATTTAGTCAATTTTTACAAGCTCCTATAGATGTTCACTGAAGGCGGTAAAGAGGTTGTTTAGATATTTGAAAGGAGCACCAAGCTATGGTATTCAGATCAAGAAATCAGATTCATTACATATTCAAGCCTTCACTGATGCAGATTGGGCCTCCTGCCCTGATGACAGGAGGTCCACTGCTGGCTATTGTGTCTATTTGGGAGAGTCAAAGTGTAGTACCTAGGTCATCCACAGAATCTGAATACAGATCCTTAGCACAAGGAGCAGCAGAAGTTTCTTGGATTCAGTCGTTACTTGGTGAGTTGAAGTTGAAGTCAAAACAAGTCCCCATAATCTGGTGTGATAGTTTAAGTGCAAAGGCCCTAGCTTCTAATCCAATGTTTCATGCCAGAAGCAATCACATTGAGCTAGATATTCACTATATCAGAGATCAGGTTTTGGAAAAGAAACTTCAAATTGACTACATCCCAACTACTGTTCAAATAGCAGACCTGTTTACAAAGCCTCTGCCTAATTCCAGATATACCTATTTGAGACATGCTTGGATTTGCATCAGCATGCTCTAGCTTGAGAGGGGGAGTTAAAGATGCTAAACATTTATCAAAAACGCGGTTTAGGGAATTGACAATTCTGCATTGTATATTATTATTTATTCCTTTAGTCCTTAAAGTATTGTTCTGTGTTAGATTAATGTGATGACAAAGTTTGTACAGCTGTATTTTGTTATCCCAAATTTTAGGGATTTCGAGATAGGAAGGACACATACGTGTTGCTGGTATCTTTCAGAATTGTACAATCCTTGTACATATATACAGGGCTGATTAATGAAATTATTCACTCAATTGAGTGAATTCCCAAATATCCAAAATTTAGACTGTTTTATAGGTAAAACACAGGTTATGGAGAATCATGATCTTGCCTTCTTGCGGTTTGTGTTTAATTAATTTCAAGCCATTCAATCGGTTGAGTGACCCGGATTCAATCAATGAAACTAAACTAATTTGGTAATTTCTCTTACATTTGTGCTCATAATCTGTTTGTATTTGCATCAATATTTTCTCTTATTTCCACTGTTTTTTCTGTTCTAGCTTTTTTAAGTTTCATCTTCTCATTTTTTAGATGTCATAGATCGAGATTATGATTAAATAGGAGGTAAGATATAGTTGTAGTATATCTAAAAGAGAGGCAAATTTGATGGGCCAAGCTTAAGAATCTTGAGTAACAAACTGTTTACAATTTCAAAACAGATTTTTGAATTATTATAACTTATATATTCCAAATATAAATCGACTGTTTTGTATTCTTTTGTATGAAAATGATATAAAATCGTATGCATGGCACCATATGGTGCCATATAGACACGTGGCGTGCATCAATGTAGGCTACGTGGTTGTGGTTTCTTATGTGGCTTGTCCTGATGCACGTTACATATTCCGATCTTGGTATCATATAGTGCCATAACATATGGTGTTAGATTAGAACTCTTCTTTTGTAGGCATGAACATATAGCAGTGACGTTATGGAATTTGTTTGCAGTGGAGGCAAATAAGCTCTTGAGCAATCCACCGAGTGGTCCAGTGGCGATGCTTCTACATATGGCAAAAACACATGACAATGGGTACAAAAGAGAAGATTTTTTAAATGGTTGTAAAAGTAATATGATCTTTTTTTTTTTTTTTTAACTTCAAATAGGTTGAATTCAAGTCACAACTATGTTTGACATTACAAAAATATTGCTTCATGAACTGGTTGACGAAATCGAAGAGTTTCATTCAAGGTATCAGTTTTGTCTTCACTTGTTCCTTCCTCTTATTTACTATTTCTTGTGCATTTATAAAATCTGAAATCATGCTTATGGTTGGAAGAGCATCTGGTGTGAGTAGAATGAGTGTTCTTAACTTTGCTGGTGGCTCAGCAGAATTAGATCTTATAAGGGGCAAGAGTTCCTATAAGACTATTGACGAGTTGGCTGAAACTATGAAAGTGGTCTGCATTTTCCTTTCATATTTTCTGTCATTCAATGCATTCGGATTTTTCATATTTCCATTGATAATTGATAACATTTTATTTAATTTTTTTCAGTTGGGCACCTATTGGGTTTTTGCTAGGATGGATTCTGATGAAACTGAATCTGGATGGTATTACATGTGTTGTCCAAATGAAAAGTGCTAAAGGAAAAAAGAGTTTAACACGGATAATGATACCGTTTATTGTGATAAGTGCGATGAATTTTATCCTGTTGGGATTTCTAGGTTTGTACTCGATGTTTTTTATTTTCTTCTCTCTACCTATTGTTGTGTTGACAGATTTTTTTTTTTTTTGGTTTTGCAGCTATAAGATTGAGATCAATGTGATTGACAATGGTGGGTGTGCGAGTTTTCTTTTGTGGGATAATTAATGTGTTGAATTGATTGGTAAAATGGCTGCTGAGTTGAAAAATAAGTTTGCGAGGTTAGTGATAATATGGTAGATTTTTTCTTATTATTAATGTTCACAATGTGACTAATTTTTCTAATGTATATAGGGAAACATTGAAACGCGACGTGATACATTCCCTGGTGTTATCAAGGATATAACCCGGATGGAGGCGTTGTTCAAGGTTCTTATAAGCAAAGATAATTTGAAGTTGCGTCATATGGTATATTCTGTAAAACTAATAACCAGTGATAAAGAGTTGATAGCAAAGTATGTTAAGATTCAAGTGATTATGCAACAATCAGATCTGTTTTCTAAGATGGTTAATGATACTGGTTCTTATGTACATAGATTTGTGCAATAAGTCCACCATTTAATATTTAAGTTAATTATTTTATGAATTTCCCTACTAGAATTCATCTTTAGATGACGAGGTTTCTATACTGCTGAAGTCTGGTGTTCAAGACACTACTGATGTACATGAAGGGAGTACAACTAAAAGGTCTATTCTAGGGGATTTGTCATCTAATGTTGCTTGCAAGAAGTGGTCGCGTGTCAAATGCGCTAAATTAATAAATACCTTACTCCACATAGAACGTTGGATAATCTAAAGTATTTCGGGCCAACTAGTAAGAAAGGAGGGTTTTGTAAAATATTGAACTAAAATTAATAAAAGTCAAAGAAGGAAGCAAATAATAAATATTCACAAATACAATTAAGAAGATATAAATGTTAATTCCATTTCTCCGTTTAGTTGTGCCCTTCACATCAAATATAGTAATCAATAGCAACGTCGTTCTTACTGTCTTGCAAACTATTAACTCTAGGCAACAACAAGCTCTGTTACCCGGATTTTCCCTTCAGCATATCTAATTAAAATAAGTTCTTTAATTAGATATAATCGGTTGGACAACTTAGAACAAGCTCTCTAGATTTAAAACAACGATTGAACGAAGAATTAGGAAAATAAGGTCATCTAGGTGATAAATTCACAAGTTCGATCTATTTCACTTAGGTTATAGTATCCCTAAAGGCTGACAATCATTAGTTGCTATTGAGATTTGGGAAAAACAACAATTACGGATCGATCTCCCAACTCTAGTAATAGAAAATTAGTTGCTCAATGTAGTAAGTCTAAACTAGGTCAAACAATCAATATTCATAAACATTAAAAATAGAATAACCCAAGTAATTTCACAAAAGAATAAGAAACAACGTTACTAAAATTGATTAATTAAAAACAAGAAGTAATATCAACATTCTCTTGGACTGGAAGAAGGGAGAGTTTAGCCTTGTATACTCACTCGGGAAAATCTTCCTCCAAACTTGTCGTTATTGTAAAAGTAAATTATTGTGCGGCTGCACAAGAAGTTCTGCCCGATTTGCTCCATCCTGGGGTAGGTGTACTAGCCAGGCAGTGCGCGCACACTGCTTCTTCTGCTGGTTTTCCCCATTTTGGTGTGGTCGTATGAGTACGCAGTGCGGCCGTACCAACTTTTTTTCTTTTTTTCATTTATCTTTTATAGTCCCTTATGTTTTGTCGCTTGGCATCTTAGTCCCCGAGCTTTAAAATTTTTGCCAAGTACGATCGAACTTGATTCTTTTTAATTTTTCCTTGACCCTAGAATAAATAAACAAACTAAAAGTAAATAATTATTTTATTATAGCAAAACACACGATAAAATACTAGTATAGAGAAATTAAACAATCTAATAAAGCACATATCATTTTCCTTCACACTTAAACTGTTATTCATCCTCAAACAACCCAAAAACAATACACTAAAAACTCAACACAAGACACAAACATAAATACAAACATACCTATTAGATGCTTCAGGTCACACGCGAGGCAGACAACTCATCATTAAGCTTATGGAAAGTCAAGTTACCCTGCCTAATAAAATGCCTCCAAAGCAATCCAACAGTTTTGAGAAATTTTCTTCTTTCCGCTTTTTTTCCACAAATAAGATCAACCCTTCAAAACTCATAAAATCTCATGAATGAGTATCCTCAAGCAACCATTAGAATAGAATGGCATAAACCGAATAGGCCGACCCTCACAAATAAGTTTACTCTTTGCTTAAGTATTTAAAAGTTCACTGTTTATGCTCAAAATTCTATCCAATAGGAGAGTTTTATCATAGGCTTGCAATATTTCTCATTCTCCACCACTTAGGTGCATATATATGATATAAATCATAAGGTCTTTTAAGGGTTGTAACAAGGCTATGGATTAAGGTGGGAAAAATTTAGGAAGTAAGGCTAATAAACCGTTGAAAATAGTGGATCACAAATTCATAATCTTCAAGAACATACCTCAAGTGAAACCACTTCTTCCTTCATCCTCTCAAAACTTCTAACATCATCCATACAATAATAACATACCCCAGCCTTCAAAAAATGTTGGGGACCTATAGTGAAAATTACCCTAAAAATATCAAAGGAGAACGTTTCGAAGCCCAAATGCTGTCAAATGAGCAGTTTCTAAGGCAGTAGTCTTCTACTATAGTGCTTTGCTAGACAACAAGGATATTGAATAAGTGATATCAGATATTTTGTGAAGAATTATCGAGAGTACTGTCGTAGTATAAGGATATGAAAAGGTGACTAGCAGTGTATGGAGAGCATTCTTTGCTAGGTTTGGGTTGGTGGAATTACAACTTAGCACTGCATCCATGTATCAAGCTTGCTCAATTTTCTTGTCTGAAAATGTGCACTCTACTCTGGATGTAAATAGCGGTGTATACCTGTAGTTGTAGGTTGGAAAGTTTTCCCTTTCTGCTTGAAGCAGGTTCATCTCCACAAACTCAAGTGATCTATATAGAGGCCATAGCTAAGCTATAAAGCGATATGTTCATTAATCCCCCCTCCCTAGTAGGGTGCCTGAGGCTAGGCCTTCTAGGCGGTCGTCTAGAGTCCCCCGAAAGATGAAGAGAACGTTCATTTAAATTTTCTTTTAAAAAAAAAGTTTAATAAGGCCCAAATCCTAGTTTCTTTGCAATCTACTTACAATATTCATTTAATAATTCGATTCAAAGTAAACTTTTATTCTCTTAAACTAATTCCGTTTCCTTCAATGGTAAAAGAACAAAGAAATTTGAAATATCTATTGTGACCTTGTGGTTTTAGTTTCAAAAATAAATAAACATTTGATGTTCATTACATATAAGTTCTTTAATGGTTTTAGTTAAATTTGTATACACGATATTTGTTATATATAATTTTAGTATTATATATGATTAGAGGGCCCCTAATAAAAAATTCGCTTAAGGCCCCTAAAATGTCAGGCACGACCCTGCCCCTCTCCAAACTAATGGGTTTTGAAAGAGTAGTTTTCAGTTCTCAATGCTCTAGAATGGGCAAACTACAAAGATAAACTTTGTGTCGTGACAAGAACTAGTATTGACATTACCGGCAGAAAGTGTACACATTACATAGATTTTGACATAGACACATACGATTCAAGTAATTATCACCGGTAGGAATAGTGACAATGTATACAAAAATGAAATCTTTTCAAATGTAATATATATCAAATTTTGTGTTAACTTTGTTCCTTCAGCATAATTATTATGTCTCTCTATCCTTTCATTCACTGCCTTTTTTTTTGAAAGAAACATGGGAATAGGGACCAAAAAGAGAGAAATGGTTTATTTAAAAAAAAGTGAAAACAAGAAATTTTGGCAGTCAAATGATCAGTCTGGCTATGGAAACAAGATCAGGTTCCTTAAGGACCTTAGTCTCCAATTACAAACTGATACCTCACTTGACACACACCACGTGACAGCATCTCATTAGAAAACCAGGCTCCTTAAGGACCCGGCCCGGGCTCCTTAGAAATTTCCGTCAAATGATAAACTGCCTATCCCATGAAGTGTAGCCCACTATACCTAAATGTGTCATCCTTAGAGTTTGCCACGTGGACCAGTTATCACCCATCATCTCTATGCATAGAATAGATATCATTTTTTTGGCGAGTAATTTTTTTTTAATAGATAAACTAATAAGGATAGAATATGTGCCAAAACATGATGATCATTTAAATTACATAATGCACAAAATACATGTTTATAGTTGTCGACCAAAGTAATTGTTTAAAATATAATACCGACAAAGTATTTAGCAAAAAGGGTAATACATAACATTTAATCAAAATATTTAGAGGGCCCTGCTCATCACCTTGACCATACCCGGTCCCTTAACCTGGAAGGAGGAAAAGTTGGGATGAACATGATAGTAATATTATATTCAGTCGGGTAAGTCGATTAATCCACGTCAAACTAAATATGCGATCATAATCGTAAACTCTATCTACTCTTTAAACTTTAAAATTTTTAAAGTTGTACTGTGGGCTATCCTAAGGGTCTACTTTTGACCCCAGACCAATTTGTGATCCCTGAAAACATACTGGTACTAGTAATCATAATTACTTTGTGGGCTATCCCAAGAGCCTACTTTTGACCCCGGACCAATTTGTAGTCCCTGACAAATATTTTTATGCATTCAAATCACAACCATCATCAACACATAAGGAAATGACAAGATCAATCAACTAGAATTAGCATAATATAAACCCCACCTCAATAATGTTGAAAAAGTTTGCTTGAAATATTGCACGAGCAGTGATGCTACTCAAACTTGGAACTTAAAGCGCCATCGTCTAGCAAATAAAAGTTTAAAGTGATTTAGTATATTTGAATTATCATTGAAAGGAGAATCTTAAACTTTAAAGACTTAATTGAATATTTATGAAAGTTAATGTGTTAAGATTTTGGATTCTTAAAACGTTTAAGGGTCTAATTGATCATTTATGAGCATTAGAGTTTATAATTAATTTCATTGGTTTAGGATCTAAAACCTTTATGAAGTAATTAAATTCTTTAGGGATTAAATTGAACAATTGTAATCGTTAGAGGACTTTAATTTAATATGTTTGAATAGTTTGAGGGTCAATTTAAGTTGAATTAAAAGTTTAAGGACTTATTAGAATTGAAAGTTTGGAGAGCAATTATAAAAAACTTGAAAGTTTGGAGGCCAAAATAAATTATTTAAAATGTTTGGGGATCAACTTTGATTTAAATAATAACTTTAGGGTCAACTTAGTTGTCTTAGGAATTCTTGGGGTCAAAACTAGAGTTAACCATTAGTTTAGGACTTATTTAAATTGTTAGGGACTAAAATACAAAATCCAACGGTTATTGTTTTAGATCTATTTTCTTTTGGTCTTTGCGCAATAGGGAAAAGAACAGAGAACATTCGTTGGGTGTTTCAAACAAAAGGAAAAAGATGAACATCAAAATCTAGCCAAAAATCCGGCGATTTGAAGAAAAATTTAGTGGAATAGACTACCCATTCATGTAAGTATTAGAATGTATGGTGGTGGTTTATGGTGGAGTGGTGTGGCGGTTTTGGTGATTTTCCGTCCAAACCATTCACATATTTGTGTTCCTTGTGGCCAGCGGAAGCTATAGACACTGAATTTGTGGTATTTGTTGAAAAAATGAGGATGACTCAAAAATCGGGATTTGTTTGTTCGACCGAGTTCAATGTTTTTCAGATTTTTCTTTTTTTTTGGTTAATGGTTTAAGAGGATGAGGATGATAATAGTATAATGTGTGTGTGTGTGTGTGCGTGTGAAATGTGTTGTAAGAATCTATTTTTTTGTGTAATACTTTTTTGAGTTTCCATAGAAAAGAATGAATGAATGTAAAACAAAAGAGAAGTTTTTACCTTGTCGTATAATGTTCTTGTTGGATTTTATGTATAGCTTGATGTGTAGCTTGAAGCACCTTTGCTAGCCTTGAATTTGATTCTTGCAAGAGAGGGGGGGAAATGAAGACTAATTAGTTGTTGATTTTTCCTTCTCCTTTTTTTTTCTTTTTTTTTTTTTGAAGAAGAAGAAGATGGAGAGGAGGAAATACCTTGCTGCTGCTAACCCTCACAAGGGAGAGAAAAATGGCATTTTGGTGCCTTATATGGAGTTAGTTAAATTGTAAAAGAAGGGGCCAATTCATAGAATTTTGAAAGTTTTTTGGGTCAAATAGGGAATTATTAGAAAATGAGATTCTTGGTGTATAAATTTGAATGTTCGGTTTATATTGCGTGTAATGTTATATAAGTTCGTTCTTCTATTGAAATTAATTCGTTGGAATTTAGTTTAATAAGTTTTAAATTATTTAGGTCGAATTTGAACTTATTATTAAGTAATGTAATTTTCTGTTCTCATAATATATTTTGACTCGACTAGACAAGTAAATAGAAAGTTTGAAAAGTCAAGGAAGTAATAGCGACACGAGTGAAAGTAATAAAATTAAATTTTAATTTTCTTGTTCGCTACAGGAATGGTCTCCAACTCCACCATTTCTGCTTCAAAATCCAAGGTTAGTTGCTTTTTTCCAATGCTTGGTTTTGTTAAGTTTTTATCCTGAACTTCTTTTATACTGATCACAGCTATAAGCTTGATCCTTTCCGTTTATATATTTATTATTATTTCTTGTGATTTTCTTTTAACCTCTGATAATTTATGTTGTGGCCAGTGTTTAAAATTTTACATATTCTATTAAGGGGAAGTTGGAATTAGGAAAAAATAACAAACAAACAGAGACACTTCGATGCTTAAAACTAAAATCAGAGTGTATAATTTTCCCATCTTTCTTTCAGTTTATGAAGAATGAAATGGCATATTTCTTGGCAGAATTGTATTGCCTTCTGTTTGGTTGCAAAACAGCACGTCTAAGAGTAGTTTAAGAGATAATTCAAAGTAAGGATACATGGGTGTTGGATTGGCCCCAGTTTGTGCAAGTGAAAGAATTCTTTAAAGAAAAGTATTCTAGTTTGGCAAATGGCAAGAAAAGAAGTTTCCGATGTTTTCTTAAAAATATCTACTTTGCATGTTTATCAAATTACAAGTTGCAAAGAGACAGAATTTAACTGAAAACATTAACCAGGTCAGGTGTTTAGATTAAAAAGGAGTTTGTATGGGTTGAAACAAGCTTCCCGATAATGGAATACTAAATTTTGTGACAAGTTATTGGCTTATGGTTTTCAGCCGTGCACACATGATCATTGTTTGTTTGTGAAAATAGAAGACACTAGTTTTCTTGTTCTCTTAGTGTATGTTCATGATGTATTACTCACAGGCCCAAACACAGAAACTATCACGCATCTTAAGAATTATTTGGACACATGGCCGGTCCTGTTATAAGGCCAACGAGGTGAACGTCTCGGACCCAACTCATCAAGGGGGCTCAATTTCATTTGTTATACCTTCAAACTCAATACATAAAACAACCAATTTCAAGTAATTTAAGAGGCCAAAAATTTTAATGAACTACTAGCTTTAGGGCTCTTCCGATCTGCCATCCACAAAGAAACTCTAAAGGCCCAATTTTCTTTAAGCACATAACTGTAAGTCTAGCTTTTTTATAAATTGCAAATGGAGAGTTATCAAATTAAATAATTAATGTGGGATCCAAAATAAAACTAAGCAATAAATAGTGGAATTTTGGAGCTCTGCTCCTCTAAATGGGGAGTCGCCTAATGTTATTTGTTGTAATATATGAATTAGACTTATTTTTGTCCTTAAATTTTATAGAGGAAATGCAAAAAATGCTTTCTTAACTTGACGAACCAAGGCCGTTGTATACATTTTGTAGTTATATATATTTTGGTAATTTTTGGTACATTATATATATTATGTTTCCAATTATATATATTTACATACTAAATCTTGTTAATTTAGAAAGAGGTGTTAAAGGTTACGAGAAAAAAAATAAAAATAAAAAAATAAAAATTGAGGAATATAGTATTAAAAAAATTTCAGGGGCGCTACCCCTGTAATTCGTTATAGAGGTCCATTTTTGAGAATTTGTCTAGGGCCCTAGTGACAATAAGACTGGCACTGTTTGGACACTTTATTCACCATCAAAGATTTGGGACTTGCTAAATATTTTTTTGGGTTTAAAAATAGCCGGCAATGAAGCAAGGGCATATCTTAATCAACGAAAATATATCTTGGATATTCTCCAAGATACAGGTTTAATAGGAAGCAAGGCTGCTTTTGTACCACTTTCTCGAGGTATTAAATTTTCAGCTAATATTGGTATCCCTTTGACAGATCTAGATAGATATAAAAGACTAGTGGGCTGGCTCTCTTATCTTAACCTCACTATACTAGAGATTACCTTCTCTATGCAGAAACTTGGCCAATATGTTAATAATCCTTGTCAAACTCACTAGAAAGAGCCTTACATGTTCTAAAATACTTGAAAGGGTGTCCTTCTAATGGACTTTTTTATCCAGCAACCTCTGATTTTTCCATCACAGCATAAATAATGGAGATTGGACAACATGTTTGGATACAAAAAAATCAGTAACTAGTTATTGCATTTATCTAGGTTCTGCCCTTATCTCTTGGAAAACGAAGAAACAAAATACAATCTCAAGGTCTTCAGCCGAGGCTGAGTATAGACCTCTCAGCACCACAATCTGTGAAATTTAGTAGATATCCTACATCCTTCAGGCTTTTTACCTTCCACTTGTCACTCCAATTCCTTAATGGTGTGACAGTCAAGCTGCCTTGCACATCGTGGCCAATCCAGTTTTCCATGAGAGAACTAAACATATCGAAATCGATTGTCACTTGGTGTGCAATAAATTCAAAGAAGGGCTCATTACACCTCAACATGTTAGTTCCTAGTCCAAGTTAGCAGATATGTTTACTAAAGCTTTAGGGATTCTTCATTTTCAGTACTTGGTGTCCAAGTTAAGCATGATAGACTTCCATCACTACCAACTTGAGAGAGAGATGAAGAATATATAGCTTTAGTGTTAGTTTTAACGTTTTGTATTATGTGACACATGTCCTATATTCATTGGCTATAGTAGATATATTGGTTAGGCAGTTTTATTAAGATTCTTGGTGTATATATCAGATACTTTCCTTTGTATATTCCATGAGAAATTATTGAATAATATTCAAATTTCTCTCTCTACAAATTGATTCCCAACTTCTATCTTATTCAAAATTGGCCGCATGTCGAATGCGTCAAAATAATAAATACCTTACTCAATTAAAATAAAAGAATTTGTAGAAGTGGAGAGTAAGGGTCAAACCCACAGAGAACGTTGGATAATTAAAAGTGTCTCGTGTCAACTAATGAAAAGGGGATTTTGTGAATATTAAACTAAAATTAATAAAACTGAAAGAATAAAACAAATAATGAACATTCGCGAAGATAAATAAGAAAATAAACGTTAACTCCAGTTCTTAGTTTAGTCACTTCACATAAAAGATTGTAATGCCGTTCATACTTTCGTTTCAAAACTATCAACTCTAGGTAACACAAAGTTTTGCTACTCGGATTTTCCCTTAAGTATATATAATCAAAACAAGTTTTTCAATCAGACATAATCGTTTGGACAATCAAAAATAAGATTTCTAGATTTAGAGCAACGATTGCTTGAAGAATTACGAAAATAAGTTAATCTAAGCAATAAATTCACTTGATCAATCTATTTAGCTTAGGTTGTGTTATCCCTAATGATTAACAATCATTAGCTGCTACTTAAGAATTAGGAGAAACAATAATTAAGGATTGAATTCCCAAATCTAGTAATAGAACACTAATCATTCAATGTAGTAGGCCTAAACTAGATCAAACAATCAATATTTATAAGCATAAAAAATAGAGCAACACAAGCCATCTCACAAAAGAGCAAGAAATAAGGTTACTAAAATCGATTAGTTAAGAGCAAGAAGTATCAACAACATCCCCTTGAACCTGAGGAAGGGAGAAACTATCCTTCCTCCTGCCTTTGTGAAGTAAATAAAATAAATATGAAGTTGTGTTTTTATATAGAGTCTAAAAACCCTAAGAAAACTAGTAGAAATTGTGAACAAAATATACCATAAAAAAGCACTAAAGGAACAAGGAAACAAAGCAATTCCACTCGTGTAGAGGGTCGGTGAGGCCGCACAAGTCATAAGTGCTACCACACCACAGGTTCTGGGGCGCTGCTCATTTCTGTGCAACCCTTGCGGCCGCATGGACAAGCTGTGCGACCGTACGCCTTTATCTTTTTGTTTAAATTTCTTTTGTTCCTTTCTTTCCAGTCCCATATGTTTGGTCCTCCAACGCCTTGGTCCCCCAAGCCCTAAAATACTTGCAAAGTACATCTGAAATCAATTCTTTTCAATTATTTCCTTAATCCTGCCATAAATAAACAAACTAAACTTAAATAAATATTTTTAATACAATAAAACATGTAATAGAAACTAGTATGGAAAAATTAAACAACCTAATAAGGCACCTATCAAAAATTCATTCTAAATTACTATAAATCTATTTTATTCCTAATTCCTTTTCTCAAAATTATGATTTTTTTTCAACCAACAGGAATCATTTGATTCTTGGAGAAATCATTCTATTCTAAAATACCTATAGATCGGTATATATATATCAATTCGTTCTTTAGCACAAATAGAGTTAATTTCACATATCGTACCCAAGTTTTGGGGTTAGTATTGGCTAACTCCCCAACTATTTTTTTTGAACTCGCTGGGTCTCATACCTTTTATTAATTCACATATAAGGTTCTTTTTTACGGTTTCCGTCAATTTTTTCATTAACTCCTTTATTAAATTACCATTATGCCCTTATCTATTTTAAACTAAAAGACAAAAAAGTTTTAAAGTATAAAAATATAATATAAAATTTTTAAAAAATAGAAAAAAAGGGTTGAATCCCCCCTGTGTTGTTGTTGGATCTGGCTGCCTATTGTTGCCGGAAATGGCAGCAAACTATTGCCATTTCCTGCAGCAGTTTCAACGGGAAATTCTACTGCCTACATTAGCTGCTTTTGCTGTTATGAGGCAGCAAAACAATATCCTGCTGCCATTTCTAGCAGTAACTTGCAACAAAACTACTGCATGTTAGGAAATTGCAGCCAGAACTGCCATTTCTAACAGTAAAAAAAAGGGGTGAATCCCCCATCCCGCCAGTTCTGACAGCAGCATATAGGGGTATTCAACCCTCCTTTTTTTATATTTTAAAACTTTTTATAATTTAAAATACATAAGGACATAATGGTAATTTAATAGAAGAGTTAACGGAAAACTTGACGGAAACTGTAAAAAAAGACAGATCGGAAGAGCACACGAATTAATGAAAGACTAGGGGCCCAGTGGGTTGAAAAAACAAAGGTTAGAAATTCAGCCGATATTAACCCCAAAGGTTAAGGACGATATATGAAATTAACCTGCACAAATATTCCTAGAATATTTAGTAATATTTAGATTTATATCTTGGTAGGTAGTATTTAGATATTTTTAATTTTCTTTTAGAATTTTATGTATCATAATATCTATACCCATTGGCGCCTGTACTAGTATATGTATATCATCAACTGTTCATGATTCATCCATATGTGGTAGTATACACAAAGTTGCAAGTATAATTTATTACATGCTGAATCATTTTCAAATATTCATATATTAAATTCTCTTTTATAATATGGAGGTATTTGCTTAGGTTAGGGCAAAATCAATGATACGATCCAAAATATGAAGCCTATTCAAATTAATAGTCGGGTTAAGGAATAGCAATGGAGGCCTTAAAACATCTATGGAAAGAAGAAAGTGGAAGTTAATGGCGTGACAAACGCAAAGAAGTCATTCATAGGTGCAAGACGGCGTTATCAAAACTTTGGGGCAAATCAATGTGATGGGAATAATTTACATGGAACTATAATATATTCTCCGAAGGCTTATTGAGTCAAGAGTCCAACACATTTTGCGAATTTCAATTATGATCTTTCTATTAAAAGTTACATGCGTCAGAACTCAAAATGCCAGAGGTGTGCAACCTTATGTGACCCCCCATGTGACCTCATGCGGCCTATTTTAGAGGGTTTCTAAAACATACGACCTGCACACGACCTCATGCTACCTGGTTCAGAGAGGGTCTGAAACGTGCGGCCTTACGCACGGCCTCATGAGGCCACACTGGAGGATTTTCGTAATTTTTGTTTTATTTTTAATTTCCTTTTTTCCTTTTTGATATTTTCTTGTTTTCTAAGACAACCTAGGCTTTCTTTCTACTATATAAACATCTGTATGTCCAATGTAATGGGAGTTCAAGTATTGAGATAAATTTTAGGTGTTTATTGTACTTTGTACATTCTCTTTAAGATAAGATGAAAGTCCTACAAGCAAACCGGGTTTTTGGCTTTCTTAGGAAATGCTAATTAATCAGTCAAGGGTTCCTATACAGGCTTGCATCACTTGGTATCAGGGCGTGGGCTCCAAACATCTGGTAAACTCATTCCTTCTTAATTGTCTTAATCGAGTGGTAAACTATATATGTAAATTTTATTGATTGGGATTTGGATTTGATTGAATTATATTATTTGTTGTGGATTGGAAATAGGTTCGTTGTCAAATCTGTTAATTGGTGATTTTTGTGATTGTGGGATTGTGTGATTGTTGCTTGGAGATTTTGTAGTGCCAGAAAATTTATTATTGGAAAAATTATGTCAGAAAATAATTTAACAATAGAACAAAATACTAATACAAAAAATCAAGAGATGATGGACATAATGCAAGAACTTAGAAGGGAGATGCAGAATATGAATGTAAGTATGGAAAGGTTCTTGGCAAAGTTGTATGCTAGAATGGATAGGGTTGAGGAAAAAAGGCTAGTCCAACAATATCAAGACACATTTGGTTGGAGTTGGGAACAATGTATGGCGAATGCTAGGTATGATATGGAAGGAGAGAAAGAATAGAAATGAGAAAGAAAGGTAAATTGAAAAGAGATCAAGAGAGAATAGAGAAAGAAAAACAAGAGCGAGAAAGAATAGAGAGGAAAAAACAAAAATGGGAATGAATGGAGAGGGAAAGAGAAGAGCAAGAAAGGAAACTTCTAGAAAATGAGAATTTGGTATTGGAGATACAAGATATCAATCCATGATTTGATGTTAAAAGTAAGGAAAAAGTTGAAATTAGACATGGGGAACATATGCTAGTTGTTGAGTCCTTGGTTGCTAATAATATTATGGAAGCATAGGTGGAGAATAAGGAAGAGAAACCACAGCGCAACAATGTCTTCCATACTAGATGTGTGGTTAAAAATAAACGTTGTAGTATGGTAATTGATGGAGGAAGCTGTGCGAATGTGGCTAGTGCACAATTGGTTGAGGAGTTAGGGTTGCTAACCTTTAAACATACTAAGCCGTATAAAGTGCAGTGGTTGAATGAGTGTGGTACAACTAGGGTTACGAAGCAAGTGAAAGTGAAGTTTTCTATAGCGAGTTATCATGATGATGTGCTTTGTGATGCAGTACCTGGATATACAACGCACATTCTTTTGGGGCGACTATGGCAATATGACAGAAAGGTGAAGTTTGATGGTTTCAAGAATACTTATCGCTTTGAGAAAGTCAATTAAACTGTGCTCTTCCGATCTCAAAAGAGGTGTATATTGATCAATTGTTGGTGAAAGATGAGTTGAAGAAGAGGAAGAAAGCTTGTGAGGGTGGAAAGAAGAAAAATAAGAAGTTGGAGACTGAAACGAAGAAGAGTTTTTCTAATATACCCCACCCCAAATTTTCATCTTTCAGGTAGTCCATGGCGGGCAAGCTGAATCTCCTTTAGATTCGAGGAGAATCCTTCAAAAGAGGGAGAGAATAATACGAACCAAAATACGAAGCTCAAAATTAAGACCATTCAAATTAATAGTTGGGTTAAGGAACAGCAATGGAGGCTTAAAAAAATCCATAGAAAGAAGAAAGAGAAAGCTAATGGCATGACCTTTGCAAAGAAGTCATTCAGAGGTGCAAAATGGTATTATCAAATCTTTGGGGCAAACCTATATGATAGGAATAATTTACTTGGAACTATGTTATATTTTCGAAAGTCTTATCGAGTCAAAAGTCCAACACATTTTTGCGGATTTCAATTCTGAGCTTTCTACCAAAAGTTATGTGTATTGGAATTCAAAATGCCAGAGACGTCCAACCTTATATGACCCCATATGACCTCATGGGGCCCGATTCAGAGGGTGTCTGAAACATGTGACCTTAATACGACCTATGCACGACCTCATGTGGCCTGGTTCAGAGTGGGTTTGAAACGTGCAACCTTACGCACGGCCTCAAACGGCCGTACAAGAGGATTTTCGTAATTTTTATTTTATTTTTAATTTCCTTTTTAGTATTTTCTTGTTTTCTAAGACAACCTGGGCTTTCCTTATACTTTACCATATAAACATCTTTATGTCCAGTGTAAAGGGAATTCAAGTTTTGAGATAATTTTAGAGTTTATTGCGCTTAGTGCATTCTCTTCAAGAGAAGGTGATTTCACTTACAATTAAATCGTGTTCTCTTCTGGGAGATTCGAGATTACATGTCTCTAGCAAGATTATCTTGGGCTTATAATCTGTTCGAGTTCTTATTTGTGTTTGTTGTTTCCAACTACAGGTGTAAATTTTTATAAGTCCTACAAGCAAATCGGGTTTCTGGCTTTCTTGGGAAACGCTAATTAATCGGTCGAGGGTTCGTATATGGGATCGCATCAATCAATTTAAGAATTAAGGCTAGAATTTACTTGAAGTAGAGCTAAATTCTAGACAAAGAAGAAGCCAATAAAAGGATAAACCAACCTCTCTTTGTTGCCCAACCGCTGTTTTCTAGAGAATCAAACTCACTGGACTACTAGAACGCTGAACAACCGAGGGTCTGAGCCTGTGAGAGCACAACATACACAACCAACAATACACTAATGTTTCCGAATCTTTTACCTCTATTTAATTATTTTGGGCATTTCTAGGTTGAAGACTTGAATTCAAGTATCTGGCCTGAGAAGTAAAAACCCCCAACCCAATTTTAAAAAGGCTGACCCCAAACTTTTTTTTTATTTGGGAAAATTGCATCATTTGCTTGGATCTAAAACCTTTCTCTAAAGATACTTGATTGTGTTCTAAATTCCAAAAATACTTGGTAATTTTATTTAGTTTTATTTGTTTGCTATTTTATTAAATTTTAGTCCCCGACCCTCACCCTTGTCGACTAGAAATCGGCCAGCCGCCGGTGACCGCTCACCGGCTGTCAGAATCCTATGATCGATTGTCGGGTTTTGATAGCCAGATTTTGGCTTTCGAAGTCTGACGAATTTTTTTCATTTCCTTTTTTGCTCTTTTTCCTTTCTCTCTCGTTCTTTTTGAATTTTTTCCTTTTATTTTTCTTTTTTTCTGATCATGCTGTCAGAATCTTCTTCTTTTTTGTTCATTTTTGTTTTTGCTTTTTCTTTGTTTTTCGTTTTCTTTTTTTCCTGTAATAATTTTTTAACAAAGTTCACTACATGACAGACAGTATTTTCACGTTTAAATGTTGTTACATGTATAACAAGTTATGTTATGTTCATAACAAGCTATGTTATTTGTGTAACAATCTATGTTATTTTTGTAATAGTGTATATTATTAAACAATATTTATTATTTATGTAATAGGTTAATGTAGAACACATGATAGAATGGAGAAGGAGAATTGGATCAAAGATCAGGTTGAAATTTGAGTGTTTTGGCATTCGATGCAGAATTTAGCACATAATAATTTTTCAGAAGCTGAACGATGAGGCGATCAAGACTCATAAATTTAAAGTTGATGAGGACCATCAGTTTTTGACTATCCGAGGTCCTTTAGGCTTTCAAATTTACGATTTTCTGTTATTTTATTTTTTCCCTTTTTTCTAATTTATTTATTTTTTGTTTTTTACCAGCTGGCTTTTTGTACAACTATTTTAAATATCGTTCAAACTTGTTTTAATAATTCAATACGCAATAACAACCTGTGTTATTTGCATAAAAAACTATGTTATTTGTCCAAAATGTTATGTTATGTGTGTAACATGCTATATTATTTGTATAACAATTAACAAATTATGTTATGCGAGAAATAAGCTAAGTTATTTGCGTAACAAGTTATATTATTTGCATAATAAGTCTTGTTACTTCTGTAAGAAGATATGTTATGCGTGTAACAATGTATGTTATTAAACAATCTATGTTATTTATATAACAAACTATGTTTTCTGTATAACAACTTATGTTATTTGTTTAACAAGTTACATTATTTATATAATAACATATGTTATTTGTTTATGTTATTTGTATAACAATCTATGTCAAAATAGTATAATATCATTTATTATATGAATTAAAAGTCAAACAATTGATATTATATGAATTTAAAAGGAAAAAATGATTAAAAAGAAAAACGAGAAAACAAAAAAGAAAGGAAATAAGAAAAGAAAAAAATTAAAAACAAAGCTTTAATAGAAAAAAAATGAAAGAAAAAATTCCATTCACCGAAATCTAGCCAACCAGTCAGACGTCTGTTGAAATCTGGTTAGCCAATTGCCGGCAGCCAGCCGGCAGGAGGGAGGGAGGGAGGGTTGGGGGTCGAGTGGGTAGAGGGTCAAGGGGATGGGTGGGGTATTAAAAAATATTTATTAAAGAGATAAAAGAAAACATTAAAAAATATAAAGTAACATACCCTGTTACCTGTGTAACAGAGTATTTTTGAAATTTAAGACATTTACCAAGTATATATAGGATTTTCTAAAGTTAGACAAGTAAATATGAAAAGACTTTCCTTTTTTTTTTTAAGCGGACTTTGGCCGTGGCAGGACTGGGCTAGGGCGAGTATGACCCCTTTTCTCAGCCATTAGATGAAATATATGGTCATGATGGCATATACTCAAAGTTGTTAAAATCACGATTTGAATCGTAAAATCATGTGATTTTACGATCCAAACCTACCAAATCAATTCAAATCATGTAGAAAATTGTATGTCTGTAAAATCGTATGTGAATAGTATAAAATCACGATTTTGTACCCTTTTTTCGATTAACAACAAAAGCTAAAATTGAGCCATTAATTTGATGGAATTGGAAATCGGCCCAGTCTGGTATATTTCTGGTATTTCTATAGCCCAAAATTAAAAGAAAAATCAAAACATGTCTCTAGCCCTAAAATTTATCAATTTTAGGACACAGAGAATGACAAACTGAGATGAGAGAGTGATGGTTTACTGGTATGAAATGAGGAAGAAGGACAACTAACAACTTGGAAATTTGTCTTTTCACGGTAGTCCTCTTTTCGCACAGCAAAGGGCTAGCAGCTGTGGAATTTGGGAAGAAGGCAGAAACATGAATTGCAGTTCGACTTCCAAGGTGGAAAGAGTGAAATTGGGGTCTAGCCCACAGTGTACTCCGATCTTTTTTCTTGTGTTCCCTAGAACACTAGTTGTAAAGTGCAAACATTTTTTTCTTATCTTATATTAGTTGTTTAAATATTTGGATTCCTTTTTCTTGTATTTCCTAAAAAGACTACCTAGATTCCCAACCATGCAAATGAGGAAAAAAATTACTTCTTAGTAATTTTAAATTAATTTTTAATAAAATCTTACGATTTGCGATTCGATTTTTAAGACCCTTGACTAGTTCGATACAATTTCATGATTTTAACAGCCTTTCATATGCCAATGAGGCTTTAGCCCATTTAGTTAGAGGCTAAAGTTGAGGCCTTAAGACGCAGAAGTCTCAAGTTCCATTCCCTCTATATGGGGGTTTGTCTATATATTATATATAGTTTGTACTCTTCCGTATGGGATTTTAATTTCATTTGTATTATTGATTTCCGTGCACTGTGTTTCAGTAGGATATATATATCTTTATGTACTTGTACTGTTATGATACAGATTGTAATTGCACTTCAAAAAGAAAAAACAGCCTTTATATACTAGAAAAGTAATCAGAAGACAGTTCCAGACTTCCAGTTAATGCTAGAAAATTCATTTATATGAATCACAGCAAAATGGTGAGAAATACTAGTGAAGAACTTAAAGCATTAGTTAGAGTCAATATGAAATAGAAAGAATAATACTAAGCACCACTGGTGCTTAGAACCAGTCTACATGGCGTTTCATGTGTCAATTAAATAAATAAATGAGAGACTCACTTAATTCAGTTTATCATTTAATGTGACATTGATATGATGCCTAGTACCAGTGGTGTTGAATAGTATAGATCGGATAGAAATAATACTAAGTAGATATGAAAAAGTTAAGAAGAGAATAACACTAATAATAAATCCAAATACAATAGAGATTCAAAACAGAGAAATAAATACTTGCTTGCTAACTTAACAATATGTAATATGTGTTATTTAGAAAATTTGCATGTGAATTTATAGAATATTTTGAAAAGTCGAGATACGCCATTACTGAAGGGGTGTGTGAGTCTATAAACCTAATATTTTTCAAATTATGTAACTCATGGACGTTAGAATTATATAAAGAATCTGCTTCCTCCGTCCCAAAAAGATGGTCATGTTCCTTTTCATATAGATTAAGAAAAGTGCATTTAATAGTATTGGAGAAGTAAATGTTAACATCATTTCCCTATTAAACTCTTTTATTTATTAATTATTTCACTTTAATAATTTTATTTTTTTAATAAATATACACATTAAATAGGAGCGTATATTTTAACTATTTTTTAAAAAGAAAACTCGACCATATTTTAGGACGGACGAAAAAGGAAAACTAATCCAACTTTTTGAGACGGGGTAAGACACGACTAGGATTGCTAGTAGAAAATGAAATCGTAGGAGCAAGAATTCAATTCATAGATTAAATTTGGGTGGTGGAAACTGAATAAAATTGAACCAAAAACCCGTCCAGTAAACCTAACTTGATATCTTGCCTTTAAAAAGATAAAAACAAAAAACACTACAAATTTTTCAACCAAAAAAACACGATTTCCCTTTTTCAGTTTTTTAAGTGATCTTCATATATGATATAAGGCACGTTCCAATTCCTTTTTTAATTTCAACAAATCAGTGAATACAAAAAATGATATAAAACCATACGTATAGTGTCATACAGACATATGGCGTGCATTGGTTGTGGTTTCCCATGTAGCGTATCTCGATGCATGTCACATGTTCATATAGCACTATATTGCGATATAATATATGGTGTTAGATTAGAACTCCAGTGAATACTACAAGAAGAATGAAAACCTAACGTCCCTAATTGTGAGCCACCGCAGTCGCCGCCTCCTCTTGATTCACCTTTGACATTCACTGTCCTTTGGTGTTTGTTGCTCAACAACTGCTTTTGGGTTTTCGCCGTTTGCTTTACCGCCACACAACGCTTGAGTCGTGTTTATGCTGGATCGAGGTTGTATTGTGCCTCATTGCTCTGAATTCTTGCTCAATTCATATAATGGGGAAGAAGAAACATAGGCAAGAGAAAACATTAGAGAGAGAGAGAGAGACTTGGCGGCTAGGGCTTCATTGTGTTCAAGAAAATTTTTTAATGGGTTATTGCATTTTTATGAGTTGATTTGGGTAGCAGCCAAACCGTGAATTGAAACCAACCCAACCCAAACTGATTTGGATCAGCTTGAGTTTGTTTGAAACATTAAAACAAATTTCGAAACCTGTAAAAGTTAGGTTAGGGCGGAGCGAGGGATGACGCAAAGGCCGCGCGCTACTTGACGTGCGGGACGACAAGTGTGTGACATTGGGCACAATCTTAACCTCGTCCGACCGTTCCAAAGCCTAAATGAAATATAGGCTTCCTAGTTGCCAGCATAGCCTAACTCTATCTTGATCATATGTGATTCACTTCCCTTTGTACTCAAACTTTCAAACAAGAGATAAAAGTTGACGACGATTTTGGAAGCTTTCCATGATTCCATCAAAACAGATTTTCTACCAAACCATATTAAGAGCCTATTCTAGGTAGCTTTAGACCATTCACATCGGACGTGTTAAATAACTTTTTAATGTTATTTGTTAGCTACAACTCAAAAATGGGGCTATAATTTGTTAAAAAAAATATTTTTAGAGCTAATTTTGTTGTTAAAGTTAACAACTATTTTGATAACCAAGGTAGCATCTTTCATTTACTTTTCATTTAGTATATCGTATTAATTGTTGACTACGAATTCTTGAGGAAATAAAATATAAAAACTTGACCAAGAACTTTTGTTTGTAATTTAATTTCACATTTAATATGTTCATTTAAGAACATCTCTAATACAACAATATTGATTGTGTGCTTATGGCAAATAAAATTGGCATTACATTCAGTAAACTCTCAAATGTAACAATGTTCATATTGTATATTTGCCAAATTATTACTATAGACATATTCCTATTTTCACTAACCGTAAGGAAAACTCGATTAATATTGTTGGAAGTGTAAAGTTTAAGAACATTTTACCAATATACTCTTTAATTGACTACTTCTTTCATTTTAAAATTTTATTTTATTGATAATCATACACATTAAAATAGAAGTATATAAGTGAACTAATATTTCAACTACACATTAAAAAAAAAGTGGCCCATAACATGAGACAGACGAAAAAGAAATATAAGTCTATTTTAGTGGGATTGAGGGAGTATTAAGTATTTTTTTTTTTCAAAAAGGAGTATTAAGCGTTTTAAAAACAGAGAGAAGTTCAGTAATTGAATTAATTAATGCATGACATTCTCCATGGCATTGTCAATTAATGTGCCAAATAAGCTTCGTTTTTGCCAACTATAGCATTCACCCTTGACTACCACCATACATTGGAGATACTCTAACATCTTCACACTTCAATGTGTTACTACCTTTGTCCTACAAAGATGGTCCCATTTTGTTTTTTCATCTTTTTTAAATATAGTCCAATTTTCTATTAAAAAAGTAGTTAGAATATTAATTTTCTTTTATACTCCTATTTAATGTGCATTATAATTAATAAAATAATATTATTTAACGTGAAATATTTTATAAATGAAATGGTATACTAGATAAATAATATTAAATTTTACACTTTAAACACCATTAATTGCACTTTTCTTAATATTTATGAAAATTAAAATTGGACCATCTTTGTAGAATGGAGATAATAATAATCAATGACTAAATTTAATATGCTAACTTAGCAATCAATTAAAGTCCCTTTTTTTGGCTTATATGATATAAGCAGATTTTAAGGCTAATTGACACTATCTAACCCCAACCTTTCATATAATTGTACAATTTAACCTCAACCTTTGAAACTTGACAGTTCTAATATCAAATCTCCCCCTTTTGACACAATCTAACATTTTCAACTTAAAAGACTATAGTACTCTTAAATTCTAATTCAACTAAAAAATTAGTAAATAAGAAATAGATAAAAAAAATATATTTTGGTTATATTTGAAAAAAATTACCAATAAGAATTTAGGATGGATCAGATTGATGTGTTTCACGATAGCCTAAAGCGATATAGGGCAGACCGAATCAATGTGCAAGTCGGGTCTATTTATTATGCTTTTCATTTTTTAAATTTTTTTCTTATTTATGTTACATTTTTATTACTTTTAATTAAATATAGTCATGACAGACGGACCAAAACATGCACTTTTAGTCTATCCTTCTCCATAGGATTGCGGATTAGAAAAATACTTTTCCATTCATGTGGGTTCCCTTCGAGTTCATGGCGAATTGGGCATTTTTTACCATCATTTCATAGGATATGACTTGATAGTGTATTACGCAGAAAAATTAAAATTTTTGATTTGTAAGTATGACTTATTTATTTCTCTTTATTTATTATTATACTATATGCTAGTTTTAAGTTAAGGAAATTTGACAGTAGTATTTTCTTTTTAAGCAAAAAAGGTTATATTGTGTCAAAAATGAGAGATTCGAGGTTGAAATTATTAAGTTTGAAAGTTTAGGGTTAGATTGTGCAAATTAGTCAAATCAAATTTTACATAAAGCTCACAAGAATAAGCTCTAGACTTTACCACTTGACCACTAGAATTTTCACCATTAATAATCTCAAAAATGGTACAAATTTTAGGGACTAAACGCACCAATTAACTAATAAATGTCTAGAATAATTCTATTTGTGTACAAAATACATGAAGCTGGCGAACTGACCATCGATCTTAAAGGAGGCGTCCCCAACTATGGAATTTAACGGAATTTAGAATTCCATGACATTCTAGGTGTCTTTAATTTGGATTTTTATGGAATCCATCAAATCTTGAGGTCCTCAACTTAGATTTTAATGGATTCCACGAAAATCCGGCATCCTCAAACATTCTATGGATTCCATTAATTTCTTATATGAATGGATTTGAATGGATTTTGGTGGAAGTACAAGTTATATTTATGAAAGAAATATTCTACAAAAAATCCCACCTCCCCCCCCTTGGATTTCAAAATCCATTTTTCCCAATTAAAAAAAAAAGATTGTATATTGCAAAAAGGAAAAAAAAATTCAAAATATCTTTCTTTTGTACCTCTCCTCACGTATCGTCTTGTACTCTTAATCTCTCAACGCAAGTTCTACCTCTATTGTCATCTTCCCACGACAACAATTTGATAAGGTAATTTCTTCTCCATTTATAAAAAGCTTTCATTCAATGATTTGTGTCTTGCGTCGATTCTCAATTTTGTAAATAATCACCGTAGGGTTGATTTGTTGGCTTATTTTGGTTGCTGACATTCTTGATTTTATAGATAGAGTAATCAATAGGAAAAATTATGCATGTAATAGGGAAAAAATTGATTTCAAGAACCGTACAATTATAGGAAAATTATGTAACAATACCCAACCCAACCAAATTATTACCCAACCGTAATATACAATCTGTTTTTCCAACACAATGCAATATTCAGCCAAATTAGAAATGACTCTCGGATTTGGTGCATTGTACTGAACAAATTATCATTCACCGATTTTTTTTTTGTTGCAGACATTCTTGATTCTTTAAATTAGGCAAATTATGCATGCAATAAGAAAAAAACCAAGTTTTTATGGAATATGTTAAACTACGCAGACGCCTATTTTATGGGGGGGGGATTGGACTATTTACCTGAGTACAAAGAATACAATTTTTTAGGAATTATGATGGCGGGTAATGTAAGTAGAAGTGTGTTGTGCTTTTTAAGAATTTTGTATCATGTGCTTGTAAGTATTATTAACATTGAAGATTATACAAGTGATTCTATGATTCTATTCAATCTACGTCGTGCTTCTTTGAGAAATGTAGTTGAGAGAATATACGACATATTCAAATCACGGTTTACAATTTTTAAGTCGGCACCTCCGTTCCCATTCAGAATGCAAGCAGAGTTAGTATTGGCTTGTGCAGGATTGCATAATTTTCTTAGTAAAGAGCGTCGTTATGATGAATTTCCTATTGAATCAGATGACAAAGATTCATTTCAACCATCTTTATTAACAGAAATTGAAGATGAAGTGGACATTCTCCAAACTCAAGAAGAATAAAGAGAAAATGCAAATGAATGGAGAAATAACATAACTCAAAAAATGTGGAGAGATACTTTAAATGAAGAGAATAGAGATTGACTCAAAAGACCATGATTTTCCTTTTGCAAATTTAACTAACTTTTGACTATTTCAAATTATATTTTTATAAGATAAGTTTATGGAACTATTTTTTTCTTTTTTTGGTTGACTATGTTTGAATATTTACATTTCTTTTCATTTTTTGATTATCTTGAAGTTATGATAGCTCCATTAAAATCCATTAATTATATGTTTGAGGATATCCAACAAATTCTAATAAAATCTATTAAAATCCATACAATTCTATGGTATAGAATTCCATTAGAATATGATCAAATCTATGGAATTTTGTTAAAATCCATAGAATCCATAAATCTTAAAAAATTCTTCAAATTCCATATTAAGGACACCCCCTTAAGAGTATGTAGCTTGTAAAAAGTTGTGTTGTATTTTATTTGCTGAAGAAACTTACCAAATTTGAGAAAAATAACTCTGGTACTACAAAACTTTTGACTAATTAAAAACCAACACGTGAGTTTAAGACTCAAATTAAAATACAAACTACTCCCTCTGTTTCACAAAGACAGTAAAGTAGTTATTTTTACATAGATTAAAAAACAATAGTTAGTACGGTGGAAACATTAAATTTTATCTTATTTTTTCAAATATACCTTTATGTCTCATTAATTGTTTGAAATTGTTTCAGTGCATAGGTAGTTGAATAACCATAATTAATTAAGGACATATATGAAAATGAAAATTTAAATGTATACTCAATATGACAAGTGGATTATCTTTTTGAGACGAACGAAAATGAAGTAGTAGACTAACTTCTCTAGACGAAGGGAGCAGAATTTTTGAATCCATATGTGAATTCTTAGGTACTCCTGAAATACATAGTTTTTCCCCCAATTATGCATCCTCATTGAATGCACAAGGTAGGTACCAAGCAGATTATTTATTGGGAAAATTTGCGCAAATGGACCCTATCATTTACTAGTTGTGCAGAAATAGACCATATATTTCTAACTTGGCGATTTCAACCTTAACATATACTATTTTTTGCTAAAATGACCTTATTGTCTAAATTTATCAATTTCTGTTTTTAAAATGACATTTTTACTCTTATTTTCTTTTTTCTAAAATATAATTCTTTTTAAAAGTATTTTACCCTTAATTTCAAGTAAAATATAAAGACAAAAATTTATATTTTGATGTATTTATATTCAACTGTCATTATAATTTTACCTACCTACCACTAGAAAACAAATATGACATTTTCGATTTTTCAGTTAATTAAAATATTTTTTGGAATCTTTAGTGGAAGCTCTGACTTCTTAAACGTGACTTGTGATGTCAATATAAATACGATCATGATACATCAATTAATTAAAATATGACATTTTGTGTTTATATTTTATTTGAAATTTAGGGTAAAATACTTTTAAAAAGAATTATATTTTTAAAAAAATTAAAATAAAGGGTAAAAAGATCATTTTGACAACAGAAATTGACAAATTTAGACAATAAGGTCATTTTTGCAAAGAATAGTGTACCTCATTGTTGAAATCGCTAAGTGAAAAACTATAGGGTCTATTTTCACACTACTAGTAAACGATGGGGTCTATCTGCGCAAATTACCCTTATTTATTTCTAGCTACGAATACAAAGTCAAGATACTAACTGAGTCATACCGCACATTCTAAGGAAAATAATATATGGGGTTAAAGGGGACCTAAAAAGTTTCAAATTCCAATAAAATGTAGTTGAGTCGATAAGTCTGCAAGATCTAAAAATGCATTAATATTCATAGCAGAATCAAGACTGACTTTAACAAATTCCTACCATATGAAAGTAGCAAATTCATATATTTCACAAGCTTAAGATAACATAAAAAATGCTTGACAAAGCCCGTGAGTGCATGAAAACCAGAAAGTTGTAGAAATGTAGTATATCCCAAGAACTTTAAAGAAGATGCAACCAAAATATGAGAGAAGATGTACAGAGCGCGTTCATCATCCGTATATTAAGTTTTGTCTCGTGTTTCTCTTTACACATGTACAATTGTACAGAAGAAAATTATTTCAATCTAAATGATGAATCTATACAGGAATTTATTTTTATTATGACCATTAATCAAACGAGAGGATGCGAGGCGTCAAAATTACAGTTGCACCATTTCGTCGCAGGACAGGAGGAAAAGGAAGCAATCACCTCCAGAAAACCAGAAGAAAATGAAATCTCTGAACCTTTTAGTCATCTTACACCCCTTCAAGCTAATGGAGTTCCCAATAAACATCTGAACAGGAACCAAAGGCTTCAGGAATGACTTCTATGTTTCAGGAATAGGAGTCAACTGTTCCTGAGAGAAGGAAACATTGTGACCCAACAAGATTTTAAATGTACGAACCAGAAGAAATTAATTGCAGAATCAAATCTGAAAGTAGTAAAAAAATTGATTTACCTTGGTAATTTTAACCATTGTTTCCCATTTGGGATCACCGGTGTGTGCCTTAAGTCCCTGGTTTTGAGAATATGTTGTTGCGCCAAGGTATGACAGTAGAGATAAATTCTTGGACATGGTAGGCAACGTTCTGCAAAGCCAAGAATCCGATGGAGATTTAGGTAAAGGTGGAGGAGCAGGAAACTGCAAGTGGCTTGTTTCCATTGGCTGCTTTTGCAAGCTCTCAATAGCTTCATTTTCATTTACTTCTAAACTTTTGGAAGCATTTGAATACTGGCAAATATCTTGATCATCTCCTCTATATATTATTGTTTCCGTTCCCTTTTTCCAGTTCGATTTATGGATTGAAGGTACAACAATTAAGTCACCAGATTTCAGAGTATCAGGCAGTTTTGCTCCCTTGTCCACAGAATCCAATTTATTGATATCTTTACGAGAAGATTGTACCAACTGCACTTAGATCACTGGACTTGGAAATAATCCCGTAATTTTTCTCTCCTGATTTGGACATTCCCTCTATGCCATGTTTAGATGATAAACTGAATCCAGCTCTTGGAGATTCCACCTGCTGTACAGTATCTACATATAGAGTTTTCTCAACAGGACTTCCTGAATCTAATTCCTTTGATGTGCTCTGATCAGATAATAATTCACCAAAGGATTTGTAGCCCTTTGCTCCGAAGTCACTAATTCTAGCATTCTTCGTTTCTACAAGAATGCCAAGGACCACTTTCTCATCATAAATAGATCGAGGTGTACTATCTCCATCTAGTGGTCTACGTAGAATTGATCCATTAAGATTCTCGCTTTGCTGTTTGTTCGAACTGAATTGATTTTTCATACTTGTTTTGTCCTCAATGGCTTCATCCACTTTGACTTCACCAGCAGATTTTTGCAGAGAGGTATCAGAATTGGACTGCTTTGTAAAACAGAAGCACAATTTAGTAAATAAAAACCAAGCATCAAAATTGGCACACATGAGGGGAGGGGGAGGGAGAGGGGGAGGAACAGATTTATTACCTCATTCTCTGTTCCACGAAACGAACCAGTTGATGAAGATCTTGCTTGAATTCTGCTAGCAGGAGACCTTGGTACCCGGGTCCTCACACTCATTGCAGGTACATGATTTAGAAGGCAGAGCGAACTCCTTAAGCAAAACCGGGGTAGCAACCCACAAACTGCTGGCAAATTTCCACCTTGACTATAATCATCACCACATTCTTCATCACCATTACCATCATCATCATCATCATCATCATCATCATTATTGTGGTAGGAATAACGATTTGCAAAACTAGGACCATATCTTAATAGAGGCTTATTTCCAGTTACATTTTTCTTTATTTGCTTTGGTTGTTCATGAACTAGAGGTTGCTTTTTGGTAACAGGTTGCTTTCTGGAGACATGCTCAGGCGTTTCTGAAGCCATTGCCTGAGCTGCAGGGAGAAACCGGCCCATCATGAACTCGTGCAATTGTGTATCAGTAGAAAAGCTTGCTGATGGTTTCATCTCAAGATCATCAAATCCACTTAAACCACTCACACTACAATTCACAAAAAATGATTCAGTTCTTGAAAGTGTGTCAAGTGCATCTACATACGCATCTTCATCATCATCTGAATCAGAATGCTCCACCTCCTCAGTTTTCTCTTCGAAGTTCTCAAACTTCTTGTTTCTGTCAAGCACATTTGGAACACTCTGTGAGTCATGAGTGGCATTGTGTAATTGGCTTTCAATTGCATTAGCAGTTGCAGAAACTCTATCAGAATCTTGCTGATTCGCCTTTGTAGATCTCCCAGGAGGAAGCCTTGGGACAATTGGAGGCTTATCAGAGTATTGAGTCTGTGGTTAGATCTCTTCCTTTGGTCTGCCAGGTTTCTGTTCCCAGAGGAAAGGCACAGCTCCAGGATTGCTCACAGGGCCAGATTTCAGTTCTGATTTGTAAGGAGGAGGTCGTGGTACCCCTTGAAGGGAATTTTTAGTTTTACGTTTGTCTTCCTTTTCAGAAGTAACTGCTGGTGAAAATCTTCTCACAGATAGAAGTGGTTGATTAAAATTCAGTTGCTTTTCCTCCATCAGTTCTTTTGAACCATGATTCCATGCTATCTCCATAGATACTGCCTGCCAATTTGAGATGTACTTAAAGATTGATGATTGAAAATCAGCAAATTGGTGCCAGATATGCAAGACCTTAAAAGACCCTATATTTTTTCTGACAGCAGAATAAACATGTTTGCCCAAGGCTTAATAAACAAGGGTAAAAGTTTTCCAAGAGTAAGAACCAAACAGATTATTGATTTAACAAGTTCAAGCAAAGAGAGAAATTTCTGAAAAAAACTTAAAACATATTTGCTGAAAAGAGTTACTTGAAATTAATATCTAAGCTTAGCCCTTCATGCTCCTGAGACAGCTAAACTTTTGCAAGAAATTCATTCCACCATTATTTAACTTCATTTTCATAATCAAAAGATCTTATCAAACAATAATAACAATGACAACAACAGCAGCAGTAACATCATCATGGTGACAATGATAATGTAATAATCACATATTTTGTTACATGAAATGTCTACATAATTTCCAGAAAAATATACAAGTAAATGTATCTCACATGTTGAAGATGTCCTGCAATTATTGCATTAACTATCTATTATTTGCCCATATTAGTTGTGCCATAGATGCTACTCTTCCTGTCCAAACGACTGCCTCGTAATATGATTGAGTAACGATTGCAAAGGAACTAAATTCACATCTCTTTTCCATCTTCATTCCAGTTCTTATGCCTTTTCCCATCCTTTGAGACCCTGTCTATTGCTAATGTTACATTTCTCACCTACCCATCTTCAAGAGTGGCTACTGATGCATTGTACTGATCCTGTTCCCATCCTTTGGGTTTTCCACTTACCGAGCTAGTACTTTCCATTCAAATATATTACTTGAGAGATTTTACAAGGAAGAGAACCCCAGATGGCAATTCCAGATACGGATTTTTACCTATATTCTCCATTCTTTACCAAATTTAAATCTCAAAGAAGTCCAAATCGTTACAAAATCAAAATTTTCAATATCAAGAAACCTTGAAATCCAATCTTCAAGTCCAAGACAGCAAACAGTTCAGTCACTTTAAATGGGGAAAAAAGTCAGAATCATGTTTAAACTTCAAATTTTAGTAACAATATCAAGAAAACCCAAATCTTCAAAAGTGCAAATAGTTCACTCATACTAGCTCTAGAATTGTAGATGACAAATTTAAGACCGCCCAATACATCCCAGAAATCAAAATAACAATTGAAGAAAGAAAATATCTCAGGGCCTTTTGGAATCATTCAGCAGAAAATCAAATCTCACCACATGCAGGTATAAAACACCCATGATTTTAGTTGGACCAAATCTTAAAATAAACTAACAGGAAAGGAAGAGTCAGAATTCTTTACTCTGTTGCATTGAAAGAACATTTAAAGATCAAATTTCAGCCATTTACATTCAAGAAATTCTCTTTCCCACCCACTAATTGACGATCTTTAAATCAAAACAATAGAATTCCAAGCAAAAACACTCGAAGGATCTACTCAAAATTCAGAGTAGAAACTTACCCACTAAAACTATGTAGAATCTAGAAGCGAAACAGCCTTCCCAACTTCAATTATGAAGCATACGTCATTCTGTCATCCTAATACTGTAATAATACATAAATACAAAGACATAAATGCATAACCCTTTGAGAGCTGTAGAACAATACCAATAAGAAAAGGGCACAAATTGATAGCAGAGAGAGAATAAACAAATCTGTACACACGAATTTTTATTGAACATCCAGTACATAATATGGAGATCAGAGAAACGAATATCTTTGGCTCCAGAAAATTGAAAATCTTGTTATGGGATTATTGGAATCAATTCGTTTCTTACGCTAATATAATAGAGTGAGAAGAAGTTGGCTTCTACGGTCACCTCATTTTTGGATCATGTGACTAAAAATTTATTATAAAGGGTAGCTTGGGCCCTAAAGTTGTAATCATTCACATTGCTTGATTATGATCTCTCTCTCTCTCTCTACTTCAATTCTGTTTTCTTATTGTCTTATTATTATCATGTTATTATTATTTATTATTAAGTAATGATAAATCTCTCTATTAATTTACCAACAATTTACTAGTTGATAAAAATTAATGCATTTCATAGAGAGAAATTATGGGGTAAAACTATCAATTATTAAGACATTTGAGTTGTTTGAAATATAAATTTTTATAAGTAAAAACAGTCAATTAGTGAACTAATAGAAATATATATTATAATTAGTCATATGTGATATGTAGCAAAAAATGAAAAATTTCTAACACTCTTTAGAAGGTGTCGTTGTCCGCCCTAGACACTCCACCCTAGGGAGGATGGTGTTATAACAGTACCTTTAGAGAGCGGCAGAATGTTATTGGTAAGGAAACGACATATAATGCTCGTGTAATAATGTGTCAATTGAATGATGGAGAACATTTTTTTGTCCTTACATAATATTATCTAAAGAAGCATATTGTTTTCTTTGCTAATTTTAATTTATTTTTATGTTTTTCAGCGTCAAAACCAAAGAATCAATTGCAGTTTTTGAGCGGATAATTGAAATTTGTAAAATCTGTTTCTATATATGAAAATTTAAAATAAAGAGTTTATTTGAACGGATGAACAATATATGTCTATTGTAGAATAGTCATTATAATTAAGATTGATTCTAATTATAGGATGAATCAATTTTGTTCACCTAAAGTCGACCTCATATCTTAATATAAGGTCCTCCTACATGGCAGACTCATGGCCCATAATTTCCTTAACAATTCAATAATTACTCCCAACCCCCACGCTCTTAGAATCATAATTAAGTGATTAATTAATTTTCCTTTTTAAATCTCAATTTGCGCCCCACCCCCACCCCCAAACCCACTTCACCTACTCCGTAATTTTTATATCTTAACAAATTTTTTAAACAAAGAAATTATCCCACTTTCCCCTCTGTTGTCCCGCACCCCTCAAAAATCCCTAACCCAACCTCAAACAAAGGCTTCAATTTGGTGCAATTACCCCTTCGCATTGCTCCTTTCATGTTAACATTGGGCAATTCTATGTGCTAGAAAGGGCAGAGAGCTTGTAAACATCGTTACAATTTGCTTTCTTGGTCCTAAACAGTGGGTAAAACAGATTCTTCTACATGCGATATTAATCTATTAATTATTGAATATTTTTCCTAAGTCCCAAAATTTAGAATTGGCTTGGATTTTACTGTTCCTAGTGTTAATATTTGATTATATAAGAAATTTTTCTGAAGTTTGAGCAAAGCTAATGCAAGGTGAATTATATAGTTATGCACATTTTCTCAAATCATAATTATACTCGATCACAATCAAGAGGCCATGATCGAGTAACGTCTCAGTCAATTAAAATTTTTATAATGTATTGCTCCACTTATTCCATAAATGACTTTGTTTGATCTATTATTTCCTTCTTGACTACGAAATGCTTACTTTAGTGCTGTCGTTTCTTGTTTATTAATTGATGAATCTATTTTACTTCTCTAGATTATTGAACTTCAATTAGATTCTGGGGGTTTGGGAGTAATTATTGAATTGTTAAGGAAATTATGGGCCATGAGTCTACCATGTAGGCGGACCTTATATTAAGATATGAGGTCCGACCAAAGGTGAACAAAATTGTGAAGTAGGACGAATATGTTACCGTGTCAAAATATACGATTGAGTTTTACGTTAGAAATTTTCCTATTCTAAACAATGTTCTAAAAAGCATAAAGTATGAAAAAATTCAATATAGAACAATTGAGTCTAAGTGTGATAAAAGTTTAATTAATATGTGATAAAGTGTAAGATATGATAAAACTTGTAATTCAAGTTTCAAGAATAAACATTGTTTAGACCAACTTTTTAAAATAAGTGTATTTTTCAATTTTGGGAATTGAGCGGAGCAAGTTTTTGAGGGACATGTGACGCTCTCCCAAGTTGCCATTTGAATACTAGAAGCACTATTTAATTTTATTTTGAGCACCTAAGCAAAAGCAAATGTCATCTTTTATTGTATTTTTTATTGACTAACGCTAATTTTTTTTATTTGTTTGCTTAATTATTTGGTGGATTATTCTTTTAATTTTTTAGCTGCCATTCAAACAATTGAATGATTAGCCTTTTGGGGATGATGTTCAATTTACAATTATTGTTACATGGCTTTGAGGGCTTTTTTCCTTTTTCACTTTTTGGTGTCATTTCACATTATTCGTGTATTTCTTTCTTCATTTGGACCAAGAATTATCTTCTTTTTTTTTTTTTTGGGGAATGATTTGGAAAATCTCTGACTAATATAAAAAAAGATTATTGGATGTTGATTTGATTATATATGTTAAATTTCGATTTGTTACCTTGTGAAAATAGAGTTTTACAAAATTAAAATGAGTATGAGTGGATGATATGCGAAACGATGTAATTCTAGACGCGTGGCGTCATAAATAGTGCAAGACGCATGTTTGATGTGTATTTGCGCACGCCACATCAATTGGTAGCGGTTTAACATGGAAAGCGAGCATAATGTGTGACATGCATCGATATATGCCACACATGCATCTATTACCATTTATAACGCCAAACGTCTGAAATTATATCATTTCGAATAACTAGTAGACGTTGTGAAAATGACCTAACATCAATGTAAGGTACTATACAGTGTCATATATTTGGCGTTAGATAGGAACTAACAGACTTGGCATCAAATCTTTTTTATTTTTGCATTTTCATATAAAATCGAGTTCAAAGGTTTGATAAGAAGAAGAAAGATCACTTTGTAAAAGTTTAAGATGAAAGAAATGAAACTGTTTCCACGGTCGAAAGGAACTTCGAGTTTTTGATACGGTACGAAAACGTATGTGTTATGCTGGGGCATGAATACTTTCCAAAAAGAATGGCAAAGGGACATGACAGATGGCTCCCATATGAACAGTTTTTACACATTTATCAAGATATAAGACCATGTATAGGGTTGGGAAAAAACTAAAATTTGAGTTTTTTCCCCCAACAAAATCAAATTATGTATGAAGTGGGAGGGGAAAAAGTTATTTTGAGGGGTCCAAATGAGGGGCCATGGGTTTTTTCCCTCTCTCTTTCATTATCCCCCAATCTAATAAAATATTATTTTTCACTCACTCTCACTCCTCTTCTAATCTAATAAAATACTGTCACGTGTTCAATTTATATTTTCCCTATCATTTTTTTTCCTACACATTATTTAGAAATATGTTTTTTTCCCCTGATCCCTTTAGTTTTTTTCCCCTTATCTTTTCCCACTCAATATTAATCTTGCCCTAACTAGAATTAAAATTGAAACCCTCAAATGGGTTTCATTCAAGAGCAAATGAGAGAGAACGTAGATAAGAAAGGGAGAGATTAGCTTGCGTTTCCGTGCATCAAACGACGAGATGGTATAAAAAGAAAAATAAGTGGTGATGAGTGACTAGGGACAAGAAAAAGAAGCGGGCTGCAAAAGTAGATGAAGGCATAGGCGTGCCTGCACTTATAACCATGATAAAGAATAAAAAAAGAGAATATGGGAATGGGCAAAAATGGAATCTCAAAAAATGGTTGACCATGGGCTACATTCTTCTGTCTTTTACACATGTAGGACATAGGACGTAGGATTTACAATAAAAATTGTGTTGTTGTCATTATTATTAGAGCATGATTAATATTGGGTTTGAGTTTTTCCTCCAACAATTCAAATAATATGTTAAAATAGAGCAGGAAAAACTTATTTTGGAGTGTAAAATTTGGCCCCTCATTTAAGTTTTTTGCCCTCTCCTATTCCCCCCACATTCTAATAAAATATTTTTTTCTCACACTCTCACTTTACTTCTAATCCAATAAAATATCGTCACGTGTCTTATTCATATCTTCCCCCCTATTTTTTCTCCTACACATTATTTGAAGTTTTTTCCCCTAATTTTTTCCATTTGACTTTTTTTTCCAAACATTGATCTTGTTCTTATATTATTATTATTATTATTATTATTATTATTATTATTATTATTTTACATGAGCAAACCTTTGCAAAATTAATATATTGGTCCCAAAAACATTAGTTCATGTTGCAATCTAATGATCCAGACTTTAGATTTGACTATTTAGTCCTTGGACCTTTTCAATTTAGCTGCAGTAACATAACAAAGTAGTGTACATCTTAGTTTGGTATTACTGTAATTTTTCCAATAAACAATTTCTACTGAATTAAATGAAAATACAGCTGCCAGAGCAATTAATTTAGTGTTTGATAAACTGTTTTGTCAGAATTTCTATATGGTTTAAAAGCAGGCTTTATATGACAAAATGTTTGGTAAATTTAATAATTTTATTACCTTGTCAGCTTATATCTATCTATATCTATATATTATAAAAGTAGGAGAGTGGCTAGTGGGCCATCCTTCAATTTTCCCTCCTAAAAATTTCAAGCTATTTTTGGAAAATCGGATTAGATTTGTGCTATTTTGGAAGTGTTGCGTGTGTTTTTTGTAAAGCATCAAATAGAGGTAATAGAGTGGACCTAGTAATATTTCAATATTCCAAGACGCCTGCTGAGCTTTTCATTTCCTAATGTAATGCAACAGTCTGGATAACTTCCCTATCATTTCAGAAAGTATTTCTTTTCTTTTTTTCCCACCCTGCAACCGGCCAGCTATGCATGCACTTTTAAATATACTAGTTGTATACCCGTGCGTTGCACAGAATAGAGTAATTAGCCAAAAAATGCTTGATAATTTAAAGAACCAAATAATCACAATTTTATTATGTATTACTTACTCATATACACATAGTTACTAATAATTACAGTTTTATTGCATACGATTCTTCCACTAGGCACAAAACTAATTAAATTGTCATTTATAGAACAATATTTTAACTAATAAAAATGAGAATTAATGAGAAACTTTTTAATATAAATTTAATTTTACGTTGAATCTAAAATTAAGAAACCATGGAAAAGAAACCATACAAAACTTATGTAACCCCAAAATCACCCATATCATTGTTCAATAGAATAATACAAGAACTCTAAGAAACAGTTAGAGCATAAGTAGTTTTCATTTATCAAAATGAGTTCTTTACCACATCCATTTTCTATTATATATTCTTAGAAAATTTATTTTTCGTATCTCTTTATATAGCGCCATACATTCTCCAAGAAATCACTATTCACTAAATTTATTGTTAAAAAATAATAATAAATAATTAAATAAATCTAAAACTACACACCCTAGCGTTACAAAAGACTAATATTACAATAAATAATAAATTTTATATGATTTATCACTAACATTAATTTTTAACTACTTTCCATTCTAAAGAGAATTAAAAGAATTATTATTTTTTTCTAAATTATCATCCTCAAATATTATTACTATGTATCCCCTCAACTTAAATTCTTACCTATATATAGGTTCTTACTTATATATTAATATGAGAATGTGTATATGATTGAAAACATATATAATAAAAGCATTTATAAACAGGAGAGTAGATATATATATATATTTATTATTTTATTTATTTTTTGAAAAATATCTCGACTCGAAAATCTAAACCTGGGATATAACTTTTATTATATATATTACAATATATATTATAATTACATATATTATATAATAAATATATATATATGATATTAGAGATTTAATTAGAAACTTAATTAGTTGAAAATGTGTATATATACTATTACAATAAAATAAATAAAAAAAGAGGCATATATAAGTAGGATAGTGGTCTTAGTGGGAAAATTTATATATTGCCACTACCCTACTTTAATATATATAATATTTGCGAGGCCCATCATTTATTTGTCTCACTTTTTTTTATGATTTACAACTGGTCTATTTCTTTTCCTTCATATTGTGTATAGTTGTAGAGCCCAGCATTATGGTTATTTAAAAAAGATAATTACTTCTTTGGTACATTTTCCCACTAGCATTTTTTAATAGCCATGTCCCAATCTCATTCTCTCCAACGAGGCAATGAATATGCCAGAAGTTTTTTTCTTTTTTTTCCTTTTTATTTTTATTTTTTATTTTTTGGAGAAAATTCCAAAAGTTTCTTCGTCATTTTTTTTTTGAATCGGCCAAAAGTTTCTTTGCAACCAAAGAATTGTCAAAACCGATTTGGGATATGCTTTTGCTTATGAGTGTTCAAATGTGATTGATTCACATTTATGCAACGAGTCGTTGATCTAGGAAGATGTTGTGAACCAGTTAAAATCAAAGTTGAAGCATGTTCCCAGATGGCTTTCCTTTGATGATCCTTTTGGATACTTTTAAAGTGGAAAGATTTTCGGTCAAATTTAAACCGCGGTTCTAGAATTTTGCCATTTTATTACAATTTTATATATATATATTTTATTTACTATGTAGATGTTTATAATTTTTTCCAAGAAAATTTCAAATTTTCCCAAAATAAAACAATATTACTATGCATAATTAAGAATAAGAAAGCTATTTGTCTCTGTTATATATTAATTTTTAAGAGAGAAAAAATAGTACTATTTTAAATTTATTATTTCATATTATGTTTAGCATGTTTTTACTTGTCTTTCCAATTATTGAAAGAATTATTAGCGCAAAATGAAAGCAATCTTATTTGTTTTTTATTCTGTTTGTAGTGCTTGCATTGAAAAATGAGAAGTTTCTTGAGTATTGATTTATCCATAAATGGCATTTATTCCATTTCATGTTTGATTTGGGAAAAAACTTAAAAATTTATTGCAATTTATGAAGTGTTCTAATTGTTGTATATTTTTAGAACTTAATGAGTAATTATTGTTTAATGGGTATCATTTTAATCTAATGTATGCTTGCTTATATAGGTTCTGATAAAATGAATTGTTTTATAGAGATTAATCTCAGTGATGGAAATTATTCAAGGAATGTATAGACAGATTTATGTTTGTTTTTCCAAATTTCATCAAAGTCTCTAGATAGGAGGTATTTCTTTCTGTTACACTTTCGTAATGTCATTATGTAAATTACTTTCTTCTAATCAGTACATAAATTACTTCCTCTGTGCACTCTCATTTCTTTTACCATTAGGAGCATGGGCGGCGCTCGAGTGATTAGGCCTCCTTTTCATACATCAGTTTTCCATCCATCTTTGATATCGAAGTTCAAAAATCAAATTTATTTTTTCTCCTTAACTCAAATATACCATAAGTTCAAAAATTGGGTTGAACAAATATTAAAAATTTTAACAATCCAATTACCCGAAATTTTATTCAAACTTTATTCAAAATGGGTTTGGACTACCAATTGATCATTCACCAATAATGTAACGACCTGCTTTACTTTGACATGATATTGTCCGCTTTGGGCCTAGCCCACATGGTTTTGCTCTTGGGCTCTCACCCAAAAAGCCTCATGTCAGATGGAGTGGGTCTCTTGGCATATAAACTGGTCTCTCTTTCTCTACCCAAGCGATGTGGGATTGAGGCTGTCACAGATGGTATCAGAGCAGAGCCCAACCGGAAGTGTGGCCAACGAGAACGTTGGGCCCCTTTAGGTGGGATGATTGTGACAGCCTCAATCCCACATCGCTTGGGTAGAGAAAGTGAGACCAGTTTATAAGTTGTGAGACCAACTCCATCTGACATGAGACCTTTTGGGTGAGAGCTCAAGAGTAAAACCGTGTGGGCTAGGCCTAAAGCAAACAATATCATGTCAAAGTGGGGAGGGTCGTTATAGATGGTATCCACCCCCAGACAGATGGAGGTCTTTACAAACCGCGATGGGCACTAAACTGAGGTTCAGTACAGCCTACCACCCCCAGACAAATGGACAGTCCGAAAGGACTATCCAGATTTTAGAGGACATGCTAAGGGCATGCGTGTTAGATTTAGGTGGTAGTTGGGAAACTCATTTGCCGCTACAACAACAGTTTTCAGGTGACTATCGGCATGGCCCCTTACGAAGCTCTATACGGCCGACGATGTCGTTCACCAATCTATTGGGACGAGGTCGGCGAAAAAAAGATGTTGGGGCCTGAGTTGGTTAAGAAAATAGTTCAGGCTATCGAAAAGATTAGGGCAAGGATTAAGATTGCCCAGGACCGACAGAAAAGCCATGCTGATCAGAAAAGTAAGGACATAGATTTTAGAGTCGGAGAAAAGGTTTTTCTCAAGGTAGCACCAATGAAGGGTGTACTTCGTTTCGGGAAGAAAGGAAAGCTGAGACCGAGGTACATCGGACCTTTTGAGGTATTGGAAAGGGTTGGAAGCGTGGCTTACCGTTTGGCATTGCCTCTAGAACTTTCGGCGGTGCACAACGTGTTCAATGTATCCATGTTAAGAAAGTACGTTCCTGACCCAAGCAATGTTGTTAGTGTTCAGTCTGTTAGGGTATGGGAAGATCTGACCTACGACGAAGCTCCAGTGGCCATACTTGATAGGAAAGTGCACGTACTGCGGAATCGAGAGGTCCTGCTAATTAAGATCCAGTGGGGCGGCCACGGTACCGATGAAGCTACATGGGAAAAAGAAGCGGATATACGAGAGAAATATCTAGAGTTAACAAAACAAGTAAGCTGAATTTCGAGGAAGAAATTAAATTAAGTGGAGAGGAGTTGTAGCGACCGGATTTTCATAAATGAAAAATTTCCACCTAAAAGATTTTAAAGAAATTAAAGCGTATCGCTACCACCATGATCCTTTATTTAATAATTGGTCACGGTAAAGATTTTAAAGGATTTGCGTCTCTCGTCGATTCATTTAAAAAAAAAAAGAACGTAAATATTCATAATCGAACCTTATCTTTTCTGAATTTTAGATTCGAGCTAATTAATTGATTAAGTCTAATATCCAAGAATTTCGGCCCAAATTAAGTCCAAGCCCAATTCTTATTCTTATCTATTTCAAATTCTCGGCCCATTTAAGCTAGGCCTTTAAACAATTTTAAGGCCCCATTTTCAGGCCCAATTTTGAGTTAATTCCTATTGTTTTCTATTAGAGCTTGTTTTCTACTATATTTGGGTAATAAATTCTAGCTTAACTGCGATTAGTATACCCCTTTATCCCCACATTCAGATAATCCAAATACAGCAAAAATTCATGATCAAGTTTTCCCCTATCTCTCTCTCAATTCCACTCACGTCCCAACTCTTGTTCCCTGACTGAATATACATACATGCATATGGACCAGACTTACATACACTCAGAAAATCTATATGCACGCCCAGAATTTCCAAGTTTCACAGTACATTCACAAGAGACACACGCACATTACCACCGGAGGAAAATACAGCCTGAAACCTTCATTCAAAGGTATACACATATACACAGTATCCGTATACACCGATTGATACACATACACAAACAAGAACACACACACGTTCTTGGCAGCCTCTGCTGCCCTCCTTTTCGAACCCCTTTCCGTAGCTCTTGCTGCTATACACTGCCACAACAGCCACTACCGTTGCCGGCCACCACTTCCGTCCTAAAACAAATCCCAAAACCCAGAAATTGGCAGCCCTCTGCCTTGTTCCCTTCATCCTCATCAACCCAATTCAAAAAAAAAAAAAAAAAAAAACAACAGTTAGGTCAAAAACAACCGCCGGACGACACATTGCCATCCAACCACCACCGCCACCGTCAACCTTCATATCTTGAACACCTGGACCTGTGCGCCTGCCCCAATCGACCTTAGTCGTCTTCACTGCCTACTCGAACCATACTCCCTTAACCGTGACTCCCCCTTGTCGCTCGAACCACCACCAAATCGCGCTCAAAACCGAGCCTTCATCATCCACCGAACCCTCCGTCTTCTTGAACCCGAGCCACCACGAACCCGAGCCCTCGAATGCCGACCCCTGTCTCACTCTGATTCTCGACCCCAAACCGAACCTTCACCCTCCGTGAACTCTCTGCCCCTCGAACCCGAGCCTCAGTCGAGCCCTCCTCGAACCGTAACCCACCTAACCCGCGACTCTCTCTCCACTGCTCGAGCCTTCGCCTTGAACCCAACACCATCCGCGTGCCGCACCCGAACCCCATCGAACCCTAACCCTCTCACCAATACCTCCCATCGCCTTCGCCTCTCGTGTCTCACTCTCTGCCTTGAGCAACTTGGGCTAGGGGATTAAGATTAGGGGATAAATGAAACCCGATTTTGAGTCTCAGGTCCCCACGTTTAAATCCGTGTCGTTTTAGCCCCTGTACCCTGTTTGATATCTCAGTTGGTCCCAAATCTTGTATTACAGCTGTGTTCAGTCCCTTCAGTTTTAAAAGAGTCTAAGTTGACCCGAAAGATTTCTGTCAAATTGATTTTGATACTTTATTTTTAAAAGAACCCAAGTTGGTCAAAAACTTTCTGTTTAGTCGATTTTAATCCCTTGATTTTTGAGATACTCTATTTCAGTCCCTAAAGTTCCAGTTTCACCCATCCTAATTCCTCAACTTTTAAAATACTCTATTCTAGCCCTAATGTTTTACAAAATTATGTTTTAGCCCAAAACTTCTATAAGTTCACATTTAAATCTATACTTTTATTTAATTTCCAATATTTCCAAATTTCTAACTTAAAATCTATTTATTATTTGATAGACGAGCCGATCTGATTTGACGAACTAGTGCCCAATAGCTCAAACTCAGGAAAAGAAAAGCATTGAGAGGTAGATTTCCTTACTAAACTTGTTTTAAAAGTTATATGCGCACTTTTTATGAAAATTTTGATGCAACTACTTGTTACTTGTTTATGCATGTGCTTATGTGATTATGGCAAGATATGAAAGTATGCGCATAATTAGCTCATCTTAATCGAGAGCCCACAGACTTAGCTCACCTTAATCGGGAGCCCACAGACTTAGCTCGTTATTTGACGGGCCTACAGACATAGATAACTTGCTTGTATTAAGATAAGCCCACAGACATAAATTTTATGGGTACATTGTGTTAAATAGCGTAATATGTGTTGCAATGTTTTAAAAATCAGTGCGAAGGGAATCTATTGAGTGTTTCTTGAAGCACTCACCCCTTTATTTCAACCATTTCAGGGTCTGGAGCTAGCAGCGACACGACTGAGGATGACAATTGAACGAAAAAAAAAGAATAAACATTTATTCAATATTACCTCTATTTATTTTCATCTAAAGTATATCCAAACAGTACTGCTATTTTCAACATTAAATAGTTGACAACGGTATTGCTTAAGTGTTGATTATTTGACAATGGCTACATGAGAAGCTGTTTACAAAATATTCTTTTGTTATTACAAAAAAAAAATTAATTATCTGCATTAGCAATAAGAAGTTTAGTAGCGTCTTGAGTGTTTAGAATTCGGGTCGTTACAGCTTGGTATCAGAGCCAGGTTTCGATCCTGGGACCTGTCTGTTATGGGCCCACCACGCTTCCGCTGCGCCACTCTGATCCCACCTAAGGGGGCTCAACACCCTCGTTAGCCACACTTCCGGTTGGGCTCTGCTCTGATACCATCTGTAACGACCCGCTCCACTTTGACATGCTATTGTCCACTTTAGGCCTAGCCCGCACGGTTTTGCTCTTGAGCTCTCACCCAAAAGGCCTCATGTCAGATGGAGTTGGTCTCATAACTTATAAGCTGGTCTCACTTTCTCTACCCAAGCGATGTGGGATTGAGGCTGTCACAGATGGTATCAAAGCAGAGCCCAACCGGAAGTGTGGCCAATGAGGACGTTGGGCCCCTTTAGGTGGGAGATTGGGGTAGGAGCACAGGTCTGGGTGTTCAAGATATGAAGGTTGGCGGTGGCGGTGGTGGTTGGATGGCAATGTGTCGTCCGGCGGTTGTTTTTGACCTAACTGTTGTTTTTTTTTTTTTTTTTTTTTTGAATTGGGTTGATGAGGATGAAGGGAACAAGGCAGAGGGCTACCAATTTCTAGGTTTTGAGATTTGTTTTGGGACGGAAGTGGTGGCCGACAACGGCAGTGGCTGCTGCGGCGGTGTACAGCCGCAGGAGCTACGGAAAGGGGTTCGAAAAGGAGGGCAGCAGAGGCTGCCAAGAACGTGTGTGTTCTTGTTTGTGTATGTGTATCAATCGGTGTATACGGATACTGTGTATATGTGTATACCTTTGAATGAAGGTTTCAGGCTGTATTTTCCTCCGGTGGTAATGTGCGTGTGTCTCTTGTGAATGTATTGTGAAACTTGGAAATTCTGGGCGTGCATATAGATTTTCTGAGTGTATGTAAGTCTGGTCTATATGCATGTATGTATATTCAATCAGGGAACAAGAGTTGGGACGTGAGTGGAATTGAGAGAGGGATAGGGGAAAACTTGATCATGAATTGTTGCTGTATTTGGATTATCCGAATGTGGGGATAAAGGGGTATACTAATTGCAATTAAGCTAGAATTTATTACCCAAGTATAGTAGAATACAAGCTCTAATAGAAAACAATAGGAATTAACTCAAAATTGGGCTTGAAAATGGGGCCTTAAAATTGTTTAAAGGCCTAGCTTAAATGGTCTGAGAATTTGAAATAGATAAGAATTGGGCTTGGATAAGATTTGGGCCGAAATTCTTGGATATTAGACTTAATCAATTAATTAACTCGAATCTAAAATTCAGAAAAGATAAGGTTCGATTATGAATATTTACGTTCTTTTTTTTTTAAATGAATTGACGAGAGACGCAAATGCTTTAAAATCTTTACCGTGACCAATTATTAAATAAAGGATCAGGGTGGTAGCGACACGCTTTAATTTCTTTAAAATCTTTTAGGTGGAAATTTTTCATTTATGAAAATCCGGTCGCTACAACTTCTGTGACGACCCGCTCCACTTTGACATGATATTGTCCGCTTCGGGCCTAGCCCTTACGGTTTTGCTCTTGGGCTTCTACCCCAAAAGGCCTCATATCAGATGAAGTTGGTCTCATAGCTTATAAACTGGTCTTACTTTCTCTACTCAAGCGATGTGGGATTGAGGCTGTCACAGATCAACGACCCACTCCACTTTGACATGACATTGTCCGCTTTGGGCCTAGCCCACACGGTTTTGCTCTTAGGTTTCCATCCCAAAAGGCCTCATGTCAGTTGGAATGAGTCTCATGGCTTATAAACTGGTCTCACTTTCTCTACCCAAGCGATGTGGGATTGAGGCTGTCACAATCACCCCACCTAAGGGGGCCCAAC